>CAODLS013976934.1:0-12573 GCA_948243855.1 Flueggea neowawraea
CTTCGAGCCGACTACTGAAAGTCTGATGAGTCTGCTAACATGTGGGAATGGTGTGAATACCAACTTCAGCTAATTTTGGCTACAATCGACGCTGACGGGTTATTGGGATGCCATGAAAATGATTTTGAACTCCATGAGAGGCGCAAAAATGCTACCTTGCATGAAATCATGAATAATTTGTTCGTTGGCTCTCAACTCCCTGTTGAGTTTGGCGAAGCCTTTAACCCTGCATGTTAATGTTCCATGATTCTCGTTGAATATTGATTTTACAGAAACAATGTATATGCCAGCTAATCAAAAAATCAAATCGAATGTAAGCAATTGTTCAGCAAATTTTGGTTCGTATCTTGTTTTTGGAAGGCTCTGTTGCTTTAAATTTGGGCTCAAAGTAGCTAACTGGACCAATGTAAGGTCATTGTTTCGAGGAACACAAAAAGAGACTGTTAATGGAGCTAAAGATCTAGGGGAAATTATGAGGTACATATCTTAATTCTGTCCGCAACATATCTTAATTTTAAGATTTTATTTTTGATATTGTTCAGCGCGGTCGACACCGTCCAACCTTCCCTTCTCGTTCTCATTGTCAGTTCCGTGAATCAATCTCTCGCCTCCTCTCTTTCTCTTGTTGTTTCTACTACTCATTCGATCTCTCTCTCTCTCTCTCTCTCTCTCTTGTTCTTTCTCTCCGTCCTAGTCTCTTTCTCTCTCTTGATCCCGATCTCGAACCTTCCTGGTCTCGTCGTCTCTTGAATCTCCATCACCACATCATCCTCTACAACCACCAAAAATTAATTAATTCATGATAAAAAATTATCAATTGATAATTTTACTCAAATCTGAAGAAAGAGAGAAACCTGGAAAAATGTTGTTGTTTGTCAATGTATGATGTCGTTGTCTTGTTAAAATGGATTAGTTGGAGGAGCCAGAGGTTGAATCGAATCTCTCCTCATTGGTAGCTGAGCATACTTTAGAAATGAACTTTACACTGAACTGTATGTATATTTTTTTATTTTTCTATTATAGATTCAACAAAGAAAACTGTTGAAATTGAATCCAAAGTCGATTAGTATTTTATTGGTGTTCTCTTAGTATTCTTTTATTTCATTTGTTATTCAGTCGTTATCAAAAAGGTATTTAGTTGGTATTCCATCCGTAAAATGTTAGATATTCATTTTGGCTATTTTATGCATAAGTTTGTATTTTTGTTTCTAATCGGAGACCAATATTTGGTTTGGAATCGGTATTTAATTAGATCAATAAATATTATATTTGTATTTAATTAATATTCAAATAGTATTGGTTTCCAATCTTGATTATTTTAGTATCCACTCAAATTCATTGAATATTATTATTTTAATTTTTAATCAGATTTTTTTTATTGTTATATTGGTACGTAAATAGTATTCGAACAGTATTTCATCAGTTTTCAACTATATCCATGTAATTTTACTTTAGCATTCAAGTAGTATTTAACTGATATTTATTTTTTTGATGATATTCAGACAAACTATTGCTGGTAATAATTAGTATTTGAACGGCATTCGCTCGATTTTCTTCAATCTTAATGTAATTTCACTTTAGTATTCAACTGGTATTCAAGCAGAACAATATTCGAGGTTATTTCCTCAGTTTCCAATCAAATCTATGCAATTTTACTATACTAATTAAGTATAACTGGTATTTTATTTTTTTGAATGATGTTGATACAAACTATTTCTGGTATGCAAATAGTATTAGAACTGGATTTATTTGGTATTTCAATATAGTTTCGCTTTAGTATTCAACAGGTATTTAACCAATATTAGATTTTGGTGAAATTTTCCAATGTTGGAGTGTCAAATGCACGCGCAGGCACATTGTAGGCAGGTGCAAAGCCAGGAATCGAATGAGGTGGGGGCAGATGGACGGACAATAGGCGACGATGATCGGCAACACCGTGGTGCGTGGCAGGTGCCTGCTGCAGCACTGCTCTTCTCTGCCGACTGCTGCAGTTTCGAAGGTGGGTTGGAACTTGGAAGAAAGAGGACTGTTGACCGATTTTTTTGGCACTAGCGAACCACATGTCGTTCGGTAGGACCTTTAATGATTTTCTAAAAGTTTCACCCTGGCTAAAAAAAAAATAGAATTTCGTCCTAGTTTTAAAAAAATGGAAACATAGGGGCATTGCAAAATCGAGGTTGGGGCTTCTGACGGAGGTTGGGGGAATAGTCGAGGTCCACCGGGCTTTCGGTGGGGTCGGCCAACCCGCCCGACCCCACCTCCCTCCACCAATGACTGTAGGGGCATGTGGATGACATGCGTGCCCACGGTAAATGTGGAGAATCCGTCGGTATGCTTGTAATTATGAAACTTAGACTAGTAATAGTTTTTGGAGTATATATTTATAATATTTGAAAGTTAAATCAGTAAATATGTTGTTGCCCCCTGCCTATTTGGTTTGTTTGTGTCTTCTTACATGTGTTGGGCTGTTTGTTTATTCTCCAATCTTTATATAACCGTGTCAGTGATCGGAAATAAGACGATGACAAGAAACTACGTTCTGAAGCACGTGAGTGTTCTTTTATTTTTATTTTTTTGCAAATTTTATCTGGTGCAATTAAGAATTTTAGAGTTGAATTCTTAAACTTTGTAAAAGACCTCATTGTGTTTTTTGGGTAATTAAAAATAAACCTGAATGTTACTTGACATATTTATACAAGGTTTCATGTTGAAAAGCTGAACATAATCTGGTGTTCTCTTTATTATATATATGGTTTCATCAGCATATTACTTTTATTCAAAGCTTAATATCTCCATAATTTCATGATATTACAAGTTTATCAAACTTAGCATGACTTTTCATTTATGTCAACATCTGACTTGGAAAAAAAATTCAGTATTTCTATGATAATATTCTATCTAATTCAAAAATAAAACAACTGAAATTTGAACTGCAATTAACCGTACACCGTCACTTAAATTTTAAATACAATAACTGAGTAAACATATTGATTCTGAACGGACTATAACTGCTGTTTTTTAGCAATTACTCACTCTTTATAAATTAAGAAGATGGTTAATGAGACATCTCATGCAGGAGAGCACCTTTTTGAGCTCGCTTTCACATATATAATTTTTAACGTCTACTAATTTTTCTTTTAATTTTTGTTTACAGTAGGTGCTTCCGAGCTCTATAAATATGAAGGATTCTTACAAGATGCTTGCACAAACTATCTAGGTACACTTCTTAACTGAGCAAGTATCTCTAGATATATACTTCCTATAACTCCCTGCTTCTCTATTTCCATGGCTTCAACAAAACTATCATGCACCTTCTTTTTCTTTCTACTGATTTCCTTCAAGCCATTGATGGAAGGCATTTAACTTCAAAGACAAAGAAAGTCTCCCAAAAACTCCAAACCTCTGCTAATAATACTCAACTTATTAATGGAGTTTCAATCAAAGCTTCCATAATAACGTGTCTCCACCAACAGCCCCAAGTGTTGTTGATGGTGCATCTAGGGCACCACCCCCTGGCCATGTCGAGGACTTCAGACCTACTGCCCCTGGTGTTGGACATTCCCTTCACAACTAGGGTTGCTTCATGTTTTTTCACACAGGTTCAATTGTTGGTTGATAAAAGGGCGAGAAAAGATCACTAAGCACCACATTTGACCATAGCTACTTGCAAGATTAATGTTTGTTTGTTGTTTCTTAATTGCATTATTAAAAAAAAGTTATTTGTGTAGTGGAGCTACCATGATCCTAGGGCTATCAGTGTATTATGCCATGCATGTTTGACTTGTTAGGGTTGTGCTATTATCTACCGTTGGGCATGTACACGGAATTCATTTTATGACTATTGTTTATGAAGTTAATTTCTGTTTCTTCTTTACTTCTTTCCAACTATGAGGTGTTAGAGAATGGTCTTAAAACAGCTGTGTTAGGGATATGGTTAAAAACTTAATTTTTGATCTTATTAATAAAATTTTTTTGGTGAATTCATTCTCGACAGAAGGAAGTATCCATTGCAAGTTCTGAATTAACTAATAATAAATTTTTGAAAAAAAAAGAATTAATAATAAACCGAGTATATCATAATTCATCGAAGTAACTTCACGTAACCCTTACATATGCACAAGATCTCTCGATATGTAAATATACCCAATTCGTCGTAGCATCTTTACTTATTATAAAATGTGACTGCAAAAAAATCACATAATCATTTGCACCATTACTAAGGTCCGTCATCCATTTTAGAGTACGAGTCTTGGTACATGGAGCAAATATTTAGCTCCATAAAAAAAATATAACAATCTTACTTCAACTTTAATTGTGCCTTTACTAAAATAATTTTTTTTTGGCAATGTATCTTTACGAAAATATAATTCTACAATTTTCTCAAAAAAATTACATCTAATATTTAATTGCTCTCAGTATCATTTCTCTAAGAATATTATCTCCTATATTAATTAATACAATTTCTATCTTTTATAATTATATTAATATTAATGAAAAATTCTACAGGAAATGGGGTCACAATATCTTTTTTGTTATTATTATGTTGTGAGAAAGAAGACTAATTACAAGATTATTTTTAAATCAGATAGTGCAACTAGTTGTTAAGAGTTTAGAAGAACATATTCAGTTTTTCAATTAATTGTTGATGATGGCAAGTATTTTAGTAAGCCATTTAGTTGTAATCATTTTAATTTTGTTACTGCTGCATTAGCAAATAAGATAGTTCATGTGAGAGGAGATACCTCCTCAATTTTGTATAAGTTTGTAGAGCGTGATTGTTTAGTTTAATGGAATCCAACAATTTCTGTTAAAAAAAAAAGCTGTGAGTAAACTCCGTAAAGGAAAAATTAAAATGAAGTCTTTAAATCCTTTTACCATAACAATTAAAAGTATGCTTTTGCTTTGCTACGTACTAATAACGCAAGAGTTGTACAACTCTTAACAAGATCATAGATGGACCGAATTCGAATGTGCTTTATAAAGGGAAAATCACACTTTTCTATCAAATTAAAATGCCAATTCTACAAAATGCCACCATTAGTTTTTCAATATACAAAATGCTACTAAAACTGAAACTTATATTAAAAATACCATTTTTTAGAAATTCACGACAAATTGAGTTTTTTAAAAAAAATTAAAGAATCTATTTTTTCCAAATGATGTACATCAGTGTACGAAGATGTATAGTGGTGTACAATAGTGTACAAAACGCTCACAGTATTTTTGAAAGAAAATTGATTTAATAAATTTCGATTAATATGCACAAGTGTACACACGTGCATATTGGTATACTATGGTGTATAAGACGCTAACAGTAATTTTTGGAAAAAAAAAAAGATTCAATGAATTTCAATTGATGTATACAAGTGTACAAGGAAATTTTTACTTTTTTTAAGCTGATTTATTGTGGTGTACATAAGTGAACATTGGTGTACACATATGTACAATTGAGTATTTAAGTGTACACATTAAATTAATTTAAGGCATTTAGTATTCAACCATGCTTTTTTCCAAATGTGAGACTGCAAAATTAATTTTGCATTTTTAGGTCCTATTCTTATAATTTATGAAAATATTAGAGATTGAAAAGATAATTTTTCAAAAAAAACTTTTTAGATTTGGACTCGATTAGGTTAGGGTTTCCTGCCGCCTTAGTCTTTGTCGATTGCGCCTCCGTCTTTGTCGTTCATCGTTGCCTCTCTTCAGCTTCGTCATGTCTGTCAAATCGATCTCCACCACGTTTATTCACATCATCGCCGCTTCTATTCTCATCTCCGTTGCCTCACAATCGACGGATACCGACGTCGTCTCTGATCGATTTCAATCTCTCCTCCACAAGCGGCTGTGTTAGTCAATCTATCCTCCAGTAGAGGCGATGTTCTCCTTCTCTGTCAGTTCATATCTCAACGTCACTTTGCATTGTCTTGTTGTTGTTGGTTCGCATAACTAAGCTAGAAATTTTTTCCCCTATTTTTTAGAGGGTGCTGACATGTAACTTCCCTTCTTTACTAGCCTCCAACCAAACCAAGCCCAATATCATTTCTGACCCAATCTAGCAAGAAAACGACGACGGATATGAGGACTATTTGTTTTTTTTTTTCCAATAAGAAAGGGAGTCGGGAGCTACCAGTAGTGGCACTATCTCTGCTGGGCGTGACCATGCAGACACTTACTCACCGCCGTGGAATGTTCCTTTGCTCGGCGATGACTGAGAGAGAGTCACCACGACACCCGCTAGGAGCAACAGCGGAATAAACCCACGGGGACATAACTGGAGACTTACTCTGAAAATCAGGGGAGACGCTAGGTCTCGAACCCTGGTCTCCAGGTGCACGGGCCAAAGCCCCTACCGAGGGCTCCCACAAAACACAATATTTTAATTAATCTAAGCTCTTGACTTGGCATTTCATGATTTGTTGTATATAACAACACGAAATCACCGACTCTAGAGGGGAGAAGTGAAGAGTCAAAACTAAAATAAAGCAATAGGGAAAAAAAAAAAAGGAAATAGGGGTCAAAAGTATGTCTGTAAAATCTAAATATAAAATTTAAACGGAGGTCTTGTCATAGTACTAAGATTAGTCTTTAGAAGATTTGCAATCAAAATTTTCTGATTGTATGTATCAACCATTCAGTATCACTAACCATACTATAATGCCTCCTTTTTCAGTTAATGGTCATTGTCTAGCAACTAAGACTGTTTTCCTCCAATTGTGCATTTCCACTTTCGACTTCCTAGTCGTTGTGCTTTCCTTTCCCTGTTTCATAGAATATTTGGTTACACTCGGGCGTCCGAAAATCCTCCGCACTCCAAATGTCCAAAGCATGATCAATTCATATATAGAACAATTCAAATCGTTTTTCTCGTCATTATAAATAATACATTCCCCAGCTAATGAACTTGTAATTCATTGATACCAGAATTAATTCCAGTTCTTAAAAGTCGAGAGTTCGATTCTCAATAAGAGTTAATAAAATTATACATTTCACGAAATTGAAAGTCTCTTATCTTATCTTGCTTTTATCTAAATTGTTTTTGACAGTTGTTTCTTATGAGATTTGAACCTAGAACTTGACATTAATCTTGTTTGTTTATTAGTTGGACTACCCCTCAAAGTAGCGAAAACGAGGGAAACGACCCCCTCAAAATGCATTACAAAAATTATTTAGTATAAAAGATATTAATAAAAATATTTTCCCTCAGATTAATTTTTATATATATGATTTCACTCTCTTACATAATATATATAAGTTTGCCTCCAAATTTACTTACTGTGATTCGTCGTACAAAAACGTCAAAAGTATTAATTTTACACTGATTAATTATGAATATATTACGACACTCTAAACAATCCAAAACATTATTGTTGATTTTCTTTCATATATGCCATGAATTATATGTTACTTAGGTTGAAATGATATCTTAGATTTATAATTAAGAGAATTTATAATCTTACTCTATTTACAAGTTCAGTTTTAATCTAAGCAATGCGAAATTTTTGACACATCTCCTTAGATAAAAGTAGGGTTGGACATTTGATAGATACATTAGGTAAAAGGCAACTTGTAAAATTGAACATTAAAGTGATTCTAGTGCTATAATAAATCGAGCCTATCCTTAGGTGACTATCGAATTATTTGTAAATGTAATCATTAGGTGACTATCCTTGATATCAAAAAGCAAGATGGCGGACAAGGAGGGATTATGTTGATCAACACCTAATTAATAATAGACCGCATGTGTATTGATATAACCAATTATAAAGAATTTTAAAGAACCGTCCCTAGCCAAAAATAGAAGTGGAAATAGAATAATAAACAAATGTC
This sequence comes from Flueggea neowawraea, assembly GCA_948243855.1. Taxonomy (NCBI): domain Eukaryota; kingdom Viridiplantae; phylum Streptophyta; class Magnoliopsida; order Malpighiales; family Phyllanthaceae; genus Flueggea; species Flueggea neowawraea. The sequence goes on from CAODLS013976934.1 coordinate 7,828, forward strand.
CACATATATAGATATCAGTGTTGACATTCCTACAATAATGTAATAATTAATTAGCAAGTAGTTTGACTTGAATGAGGTGTTGCGATCACAATGACCTCTAGTAGTTGATACTTGATAAGGGAGGTGCTATTCTGGGCGGTGATATGCAACCACACCTACTTCTGCTATTTGGCGATACAAGATGCCTAGCCGACACTATTTGTCGGATTTCGACAGTAAATTATTCATAATTCTTCCAAAACCTGTGGTTCTAAGTGGAAGTTCGATCACTCCACAACCTCTGACTGCACTATATATAGTTATACACATCAAGTGACGGTGAGTTTGTAATAAACATGGATACTACACACTTTGATAAGTTAATCTTTTGGATAATAGCCTATAACAAAGTACTATTAGAGTCGATGGAATTCAACTTTAATGTTCTTATCAAACATACAAATTTATAGGTTAATCTTTTAAAAAGAACCTAATATTTAGGGGTTTAAGTAGAATAAGTGATCACAAACCAAGATTTTGTTAATGGTAACCACTCAAAGAGAATCATTACCTTTCAGCGGCCAGCAATGATTCAATTCAGATTTCGGCATAAACAACTAGGAAGCTATACGGACAGATATGTGACACTTGAAATTGTCGTCTAAAAGACTTCTAAGATTGCCTCCAAACCATCAAAATATTAGTAGTATACATGTACAAGTGGAGCAGCATGCAAAGGAGAATCCTATTATTTTGGTGACAACCCAAACTTTGGTTAATCAATGTTTTTATCATTAATATCTAGTTAAGAACTTAGTTGTTGGGTTCTATTTGCGATTACAAAAATTAACTTGTTGTCCGCACTATCAATTCGAACATTGTTGAAGAATATTCAAATAATAATGAGATATCTCAAGGTCAGGATTCTTTAGTTAAGTTAATGAATATGTATACATATATATATGTGTACGCTTATAATAACTTTTATCACAACTTTTAGCACCCAGTTAATATATAACTCATCTTTTATAGCCAGTTCAGAATTCTATTAAATGCCAATATTAGTTCTATTAGAAGAGATAAAAATATGCAGCTCATGAATTTGTTACAGCAGCACGTTCTTGCTTAAGTCCTTATGTATGTGGTTTTATTACCCTTGATAGTATTGCTGCTAGAGTTGAGGCTGATTTGAGATAGATGGAATGAGCCTTTCTTGCTAAAAAGAAAAGATAAAAGTATAAGATTATTCTAGAAAACAATAACAAGCCTTTTAAGTTGAGTTATAGATATACATATCCACATGGTAAATATTGTATTTATCATTATGATAAATGCAATGTTAACCATATTCAATATTTATCGGGTTGAATGAATAATAATGTTACGCTCTTTTCGTGAACCATGCAAAATTTCGTGTTCTTTTTCCTCATTTTCTATCTCTATTTAATTATTTAGTGATCCAAGTAGTAACGATTATAAAAGTTGATATATTTTATTGGGTTATAAATATATTGATAAAATTATCGAATGTTGTACTAAAAAATAATAAGCCTGCTTTATTAATTAGTTCAATAATAATTCTTTTAAAATAATTTTGTCAATTCTAATTCTTAGCTTTCTTTGGTTAGTAATTGACTCCAAAATAGTACCATACATTTCAAAGAACACAATAGTGCATATTATGTTACCATGCTAAATTTATGATTTTAATTGGTTCAATAATTCAAAGATTTAAATTCCAAGAAAACAGTGATTAGAAGAGAAATTATAATACTCTAATCCCATTTTTTAATTAAATAAGCCTCCTATAAATTATAATTCTCATCCTGTCTAAAATATACAACGAACTAGAATTCAGCCCCACGACAAAATTTATAAAATGATATTTTAATGTTTCTTAAATTTAACTCTTAATAGAAATTATATACCTCCATCTGGACGATCCTGAAAGTACAAGTAAATCTATCGAGTTTAAGGGGATAAATAGAACATAATTAAAACCACCCAAAATGACCCGACCCGAGCAGTCCCATGTTATAAAAAATGGTTTACGAAATGATAATTGCATGGACAAATAAATATCCTCTCAAAGTGCTTACTTTCCGTTTCATGCCTATAAATACCACCTTCCTACCCCCTCCTTTCTCATCAACCAAATTACAACTTACTATCTAATTAGCTATCTCTTATCAGTCTCTCTCTGTCCCCTTACATTCAGTTTCTTGCATTTCTCAAACATGGCGGGAAACAAAATATATTTTGCTGTTATTGTAATCCTAATTGTTACTCTCCTTCAAACTATGCTTAGTGAAGCAAGGCCGCTCAAAAAAGAAACTGGTTCGGTTTCGGAGAAAATGTCTCCAACTATGACCCAAAAGAGGAGCTTTGCCTTCGAACACTTTACGGCAGTGTCTAAGGATGATTTTAGACCAACTGGACCTGGATTCAGCCCTGGCGTTGGCCACCCTGTGTTTGGCAATAGTGAAGTTGCTAAACCCAATGCAGCTCTAGCTGGTGCAAACTCCGGCATGATTACTTACAAAGTCGACGACTTCAGACCCACTGGACCTGGCCACAGTCCCGGAGTTGGCCATGCCGTCGTGACCAAAATAAAACCAGAAGCAGAACCAAGGAACTAAAAAGAAAATAGGAAATTTAGGTTCGTACGCCAGGCATATTATTAGTAAATAATGTACATGGTTCCAATTCTTGCTACTATATGATTATGTAATTCCTAAAGAATAAGTCTATTAGGCTCTAGCTTGCATATATAGTAATTATGATTTCTGTGCACAATTGTATCAGCCATTGTACCGAAAGTTGATGATAATTGAAATTTAATATAAAGATTTAATATGTACATTTCTTTAATTTTATGATCCGCATCTCTCTCTCTATTTCATATAGACATATATATTCTCGTTTGTGTAAGTTTACAAGGAAATTAAGGGCGTGATGCCATGAATATGAAATCATCAAGAGATCCAGTTATCAAATAGAGCATAAAATAAAACAGAAACAGAACAATATAGTGAAGTAAGACGAACTTTACCTAATTATCCTCCCATTAAAATCTTAAATCTATAGTTAAGGGAGAAATAACAAGTAATGCCTTAATAGTGAAGTAAAACTAACTTTTTTTAATGAAAAAGCCTCCCCTATTACACACTGTCTCAGCTAAGTTTACTGATCTTGCACACTTTACATACTATTAACTCAATTAAGTTGAACTCGAGCAGATGATGTGGCAATTTTTTTTAATCAAATCAATTAGATACATAGTATCTAACGTATTCTTCTTTTTTCTTTTATAAGTCGTTATACTTGTAGTTTTATATATAGTGTCTAATATATTTTTTTACCAGATTGAATGTTTAAAATAGCTCTCAAACACTCCGGAAGTTGTTCAAGAATCGAGAAATCTCTAGTAGATCATGCATATTTTGTAAGACAATCAGCCACCTGATTTCCATTTCTGAATACATGTTGAATTGTCGCTTCCCGCTCTGAACTAAAACCAACGTTTATTCATAGAAAATGCAAATTTTTTATTATAATTGTTGGAGTACTTCAATTCTTTTTTACAATAAATTCCTACATTATAAATGATCAAGTTCTATGATGGCTTAAACTTTTACTTAAGTAATCGATATTTGATATATATAATATTAGTTTAATTTATACTATATTAGATTTGAACAAGTTAAAAAATGTTTTATTGTATTAAAATTTAAAGTGGTCAATAATCACCTGATAGATAGGGGGTCGGTGACAACATGGTTACAACATCATTACGAAATAGTCGCAGCTTGAAGCTTTAGGGCACACTCAAGCCTCGTGCACATGGAGCCCAGCGTAGGACAGTACAATACTCATTGAAAGGAAACAAGGAAATGATCAGGCAATGGCTACTACCAAAATGAGCAAGGAAAGAAATCAAATTACAGCTAATATCATGGAATGTGCTGCCATATCTATAGGGACTAATCAGAAAATATTTATTCCTAAAATCACTCACAAAAATGCATTTTGACATCTGTAATTTCCGTTACTTTTTGTATATATAAACCTCCTGTACTAGCATATGTTGATTCAAGGAATGAGAATTATCTTTGTTCTCTAAAATTTTCATGGTATCAGAGCTTTTAGAGAGAACAAATACATCTTCTCATGGCCACTTCCTTTACTCTTATCACTACAAACCTAGAATCTGAATTGTCTCTTCAATCTCTCCATCAATGTTCCGGCCTTATATCTTTGCAATTAGACAACACAAACTAATTGCTTTGGCGATCTCAGATGGAACCTCTCATCCAAAGTATTAATATGGGTCACCATCTGATTGAAGGCAATGAACCCATCATTGAAATAGCAAAGGATGATGGCAAAATTGAGCCTAATCCAAACTATGTCATCTGGAAGAAAAACGATGGTCTCTTAACAGCCTTCTTGCTGAGAAACATTGCAACTGAGGTACTTGTGTGCCTTGAAAATGTCACCTATGCCTCTAAGGTATGGAAGTCCATTGAAGAGCAAATTCTACCAAATAAGGTGGAAAAAGAAATGATTTTAAATGACAGTCTTGTGTCATTGAAAAAGGGTAATATGAGCATGGAAGATTACCTTAATAAATTTAAAGGTATATGTGACAATCTTGCAGCAATCAAAAGGCTTGTGGATGATATGAGAAAGGTCTTTCAACTAGCTAGAGGTCTTAGATCTAAATACCAAGATTTTCAAACAGTCATGCTCTCCAAGCCGCCATAT
>CAODLS013977525.1:0-17276 GCA_948243855.1 Flueggea neowawraea
AATGCAAAAGGACATGGGTGAGTGTTTAAAACCCTTGTGTAAGCCTAAGAAGTTAAAGAACCTCAAAGCCAACCTTGAATCATCAAGGGTTTGCATCAAAACTTTCTCAACTTGGTGAGGCTTTAATTGGCTTGAAATGAATGGTTTGTTAAAAGCTATTCTCCAACTCTTGGTTTCCTCAGATAATATGGATAAGAATTTGAACAAAGTAAGAGTCTTTACGGTCTTCATCATGAATTGAAATGTGGTTGGAGGTGGAACAGTTTCTGAGTAAGTGGAGATTGGTAATGGGAGTTGAAATGGATCTATGAGGTCTATAAAGTTTCTTTCTTTCTATTTTATTTTTTAGGACAAGGAATTAGTGAGAGAGGAAGTGATGGTTTTGTTAATTAATGATAAAATCATGAAAAATATAACGAGCATTGGTATGTGAGTGTGATTCCATGTAAGTAGTTGCTATCAATTCATCTCTCAGCTCTCCATGTATGGGTTTTGGTCTCTCTTTCTCTAGTGGCTATGAGTGTGGTTGCTCCTGCAAAGTCCATGAATCAGCATATTGTAGAATACGAGCGGTAGTTGGCGATAATGGTAGATGAGGAGGAGAGAGTGAGATGGAAAGAGAAAAGAGTGAGGTAGAGATTAGGACTGTCAATTTCTGACACGACAACACGATTTTGTAAGACGACATGAATGACATGACGTGATTGATGCGAATTCAATTTTTGTAATGTTTATTATGTTTTGTATAATGATTTGTGATATATAAATGACATGACACGATTACGACACGATAACACGAATTGACACCCCTAGTAGAGATTGAAGATGGGTGGTGGTTGGCGATAGTGGTGGAGACAGAGAAGAGAGTGAGAGACAGAGAGAGAAAAGAGAGAGATAGAGAGAGTGAGATGAGAGAGAAATGTAGAGAGAGTGAGAGAAAATGAGAGAGAGAGAGAGAGGGAGAAAAAAAAAAAAAAAGAATATGGGGATATATTGATACTTTTGCATTTTTGGTTAAGAAAAATTGACACCGCTAACTCTCAATGACGCAAACTTAGGAATGCAATCAGAGAATATGGTTTTTCTCAGGAACACTATCGTAATTTCCCCCTTTTATTATGTCATTATATACTTCTTCACTTAAATTTCATGAAGGTTTCGTCTATGTTTTATATACTTAATATGAACTAATATAAACTAAGTATATATTAGTTTTTCTTTGCTGTCGTTTTTTAAAATTTTTATGTTATTTTTCACTATTGTTGCATAATAGTTTCATGTAGTTTTCATACATTTGACATAAACTTATGTGTTATGTTATATTGTTGGATGTTGTTGTTGGTTTATTTCAGCCGCATAGTTTCATGTTAAGTTCCATTATCTTTTCATTTTCTTCTTTCGTGTTGGTTTGGATGATTTTCGGTTTTTTTTTCCCAGTTTTCATAATTCTGTGTAGACTATTTTGATTGTGGGTTTGTTTTAGTTTGAATGTCAATTTATTATGGTTTCATTAAGGTTGCATTTATATATATATAAATTGCAAGATTTAATCCAAACCAATAAATGTTCATTTTGTTGTTGTCATTTCATTAAGGTTGTATTTTGGTTTCACATATTTTGATTTTCATACAGATACACCCTCATTAAACATTCATATTCTTCAGGCTAAGGCTATTTAAAAAAAATGCAAATGTGGGAAAATTTATTAACTTGAAATATCAGCAACTAATGTCGCATTCAACAATGGGGTGGATCCAAACCCCAACGACATATACTCATCTTTACCGTTCCATCAATTGTATTATAAATATCCACTTCCAACACTCTTATCATTATTTATAAAATTATAAATAAAAGAATAAATAATTAAATTTTATACATAATAAAATCTATTATATAAATTTTCTAAATAAATGTTGATGAAAAGTTAACTACTAAATCGGTGTGTGTACAGGTTAATCGTATAAAAATTGTGTTAAGTTGCTTTATTGATTAAAATCTGAATCTATTTATTAAAAAAATGGGACTTGCTTGACTATGTCATATTTATTGTATTGTGTCTAATAATAATGACCATCCACTCAACCAATAATTGTCACATTTTAACAGCTCTTGAGCTACAAACTTTTATTAAGTAAACGAGAGTCAATATTTAATAGACTATGAAACTTCCTTTTCCAATTACATCATTATTATTTTGGGTTAGACTTGATGTCCTTATTAGGTGCAATGCATACAAGTTCTAATCTTGTTCACACAACACCATCATGTAACTTTTTTATTCTTTGTTCTAATAATATCCCAATCCAATCAAATTGAAGAGTTAGTTTAAAAAGATCTTTATATAGGGTTATTGTTCAACCATGTAATCATTTTCTTTTTTTATTTGTTTCACATGATATTTTAACCTAAAACGCGGCATACAAATTTTTATTTTTTTACTAACTGGATTATTTATGAATAATCATGTAGAGTTCGTTTGACAATCATAACATATAGTACATTTTTAGAACATATAACATATTTTATAAAAATAATTTTATAAAAAAATGTTTCATATTTTTAATCTTTTACTATTCACTTATCACTTATTATTATAAAATTTACTGAATATACGATATATCCTACCCTTTTAAATAAGACCGTAATCATTTACCACCACTAAATTTATAGATACTCCAATACAATGAGAATGACTGGGCCAGTAATAGGGTAGGCCTAGAAGTAAATAGTCAAGTCTGGCCTAATAAGAGAAGTATATACATGAACAATATTAAAGTCTAAAGTATTGTAAGCATGTCCAAATTAAATGTACCTATAACTACTCCCTCACTTATTATATGTATAGCAAAATGCTCGTTTGCATCTTAGAGCTTGCAACTAATAACTTGCTTCAGAGATTGAATCAAGCATCTAATGGGTTACAGGGAAAGACCTCCAATCTTCCCTCAACTTTTTTTACAAAGTTGAGAGCACATATTGGAGATTGAGTTCATATTTGGAGGATTATTCAACCAATAATCAAAACTTAGAATCGAGAATGTTGAAGCTTGGGATTTAAAACTTAAAATTGAATGTTATACTTAATGAGGTACCGTTCTCTTTCATTAAAAAAAATTGAAAACTATGAAGTGTGGAGACATCTTCCTCATAATAAATTCAATATTGTATTCAAAACACTAACAAGACGGCAACACCCACCACGGTGCCACAACACTTTAATTTATGTATGAAGGTATGCCACTTTCACAGACAAATTTTGCATTAATAGTACGAACTATCGTCGCATTAAAAATGTGCAACAAATGAATGTAGTCAAACCAACGAAACACTATATAATTGTAAACTGTAGAATTTAATGTCAAATAAAATCTGTTCAACAATCTAAGAATAGCAGTGGAGCATTATTGGAGGTACTGTCGTGCGATATATGGAGAGTGGCGGGATTTGATACTTCCTCTATGTTTCGGCTCTTCTATCTCTCGAGCCATTTAGTGGGTTTTCATTTCGGTAGAAGAGTTGCGATATAGAAGAATTGAGTTTTGCTAGAAATACTGAATAGAAAAAAAGTGTATAGGAAAACTTTGATTGTTATAAAGTTGCATACCTTTTTTTAACAATAAAAAGTAATTATAAGAATACTAATTTACAAAATAACAAGATTCTAATTTTGCAATCTTATTTTTATTGACTAATATGTACATTATAATATGAATAAATTTGATGAGATTTAAGTTCATCCTAACTTGAACAATAATGTTTCCTTCGGCTTAAATTTATATAAAGTATAACATATATATATATATATATATGTGTGTGTGTGAGGAAAACTTTTTTGGATACTTTTATCCTCTTTTTTATTCATAAATTGATAATTATTTGAGTTCTAATTATTCCTACGGTTAATTCGATAAGTATTGAGTCCATAAAATTGCTTTGAATTACTATTAATTGGAGACAACTTCATTTTAATTACTACCTCCATAATTTTATAGATTGAATTGAGCTTTCTTTGGAGAGTTCTAATTATTCCTACAGTTAATTAGATAAGTATTAAGTCCACAAAATTGCTTTGAATTGCTATTTAATTGGAGACAACTTCATGTTAGCTACTACCTCCATAATTTTATATATTGAATTGAGCTTTCTTTGGAGAGTTCTAATTATTCTTACGGTTGATTAGATAAGAACTGAGTCCATGAAATTGCTTTGAATTGCTACTTAATTGGAGACAGCTTCATGTTAATTACTTCCTCTATTTCTTCTTTCATCCCGTTTGCTATTTAATTGGAGATAATTTCATGTTAATTACTACCTCCATAATTTTATAGATTGAATTGAGCTTTCTTTTCGTACCAAAACGTAAAAATGCAATACAACATTAACTTCCTGATTGTAAATACCTAATTATAAGCAATTACTATGACTATGAAGTACGAAACCTTCAACAATCTTTCCCTCCAATTAAGTTTCTTTGTCTTTGTCTTTATTTCTATATAAATGTCTCACATGTCCATTTCTTCTTCTTTGTACTATCTGTAAGATAATAAACACTCAAACATCCATCATAATGATTCGTGATAAGATCTGTTGTCCTTTTTTATATTTTCGCGATTGTCCTAATGCACGACGTATTTGAGATGACTAATTTATTGCGACTGTAGGTTCGAAAATGAGGAGAAGAATTTCAATTTTGTTAATAAGACAATTTATTGTTGTATGTTTTTATTTTTTTAATGTGTTGTGCCGTATTTGATTAAGTTTTCATTACATAATTCCATTTTTTTCTAATTTTATGCAATGAAAACTGACCTAACTATAATTTAAAAGTATATATTTATATAAAAAATAATTAAATTATAAATAAAAAGGCTTCATGTGCACAAGATGTTAGATAAAAGGAGAAATGAGTGGCTTGAAGATAGGAAAAAAGAAATGGTAGATCCCTCCATGAAAAGCAATGAAATTATTATTTGGCACTTATGTTATTATTTTGTGATTGGAAAGTATTAAAGCAAATGCGTGACAATAAAAAAATAAAAACACAGAAGAAATAAAAGAAGGAAAGGGTCAAATACAAAGTTGACCCTACCCACCTTCTTCAAACATTGCATGTGATTCCTATTTAATTACTTTACTTAATCTTTATTTTTTTTAATTTTCGCCCTTGAAAATAAAAAAGTTTATTAGATGAAAACCATTAAAGTGCCTTCCATGAATAACGTGACAATTAAATTTTATTAAATTTTGGATTATTTGTTTTTTTATGTGGATTGGTTCCAAACGAGGCACATCTCCCTTTGCCTAATTTTTGACCTCTATAATAGTTGCTTCCTATTCAATTATTTCTTTTGGATATTATTTCCATGGTCAAATGCCAATCTCTTTGATCCATAGAAGATAAAGGATCCAACTACTACTGATAAATTCTTATTTATCATGTATAAAAAAGGCAATAATATTCATATTTGAAAAATAAAAACAGATTCATAATACTCATAACAATGTCCGAGGCTAACACTAATTATTAAATAATGAATATTGCAAGGCTGGCCGCCTTTAACGAAACAAGAATTTTCAACCCTTCTAGAGTTGAACATTTAAAACACTCACAACTCACTAGAGCTTCAATTTTTCATGATTGGAAGTATTGATAAAATCATAAATAAAATAAATTTGAAGCAGAACCAGTTGTGTTGCTGACTTGCTGTGAAAAAATAAAAAAAAAAGGATAGAACGGAAATAAAAAAAAAAAGAAGGAACTACGTCTTTCTTCGAATTACATTATGCCCAAGGATTGCTCAAAGATGTATGCTTTTCATGAATCAAATAGATATAAATCGCAGATTGAGAGATTATATAGCGAAAAAAGAGGAGAGAATTGCACGTCATTTAAGAGAAGAAATATACACGAATAGTAATACATTAAATGACTATACAATCTCAATATACTTCAAACGAAGATCATCAACTACCAATTTGGGGAACAAATTGGGAATGATTGTTCATTCATAATATAACCTGACTAAAATATCTGAGAAAGAAGTTAATTGCATGAACTAATTGTGAGGTTGATAGAAAGTTAGATCTAAGGTGGCTTTGTTTAACCCTCGGCTAAACCAGCCAAAAGGAAGAGCTTTGAAAACAGGGCACATCAAAAGGCAAAAGTAACAAGAAAGCAACCTGACTTAAGTTGGACGCTCAAAATTTGAATATAATTAGAAATCAACGACGGTGAGATTGAGCAGCCAATCCCAGCCATGACTTGCTATCAACAGGCTTGGAAGAATCTGCTGATGGGATGCCTGTTTGGTATGGAGCTTTTGCAGTGATCCTACAGAAAAGTGGAAGCAGAGAAATGAACAACAATGAAAAAACTCAATCCGATGAATCAAATTGCTTTTTATAAACATACAGCACCTAAATATGGCAGAAGTCACATATAGTATGACAATTTGTTGACTGTAAAGAACACAATTACTTATGGTCATGAGCACTATTTTTGACAAAAAAGAAAGTAACTTAGTCATCATCGTGTACCCTTTCAACAAAAGTTCTATATTTGATTTCTACCTAGTTACTTTTTTTGGGTAGATCTGTAACCAACTTTATATATACAAATCTTTGATGATGTTGATTTCATTTCATACAATGTTCTTGTTTAGGCAAGATTACCTGTCCTTTCTCTTCTCCAAAAACCGGTGGAGGGAAGCTCTCCGAGCAATTGGTAGATCTGCAGTTGAAACGAAAACCCTTTATAAGAACCATCATTATGGCAAAAACAGAATGTTAATTCCATCCGCAGAATCAACAATAAAGAACAACCAAATTGAACAAAGAAAATTACCGCTAGCAATTGGCTGACGAGGAGTCTGCACACGTTCTTGAATTGAATTAGCACCAAAGCTAGGATTATTAGCACCCGAGGTAGGTACAGTTGAGCTGGTGGGTTCAATTGGAGACTTGATCACATTGGGGGTAAAGGTCGATTTACCCTTAGTTGGAGCAGAAGGAAATGAACTATTGCTGGCTAAGAGCATAATTTCATTAGCCTTATCAGCAGGAAAATCGTCAACCACAATCACTTGTCCATTATAAAATATAGTCATCTGAGCAGACCGAGGCTCCACAGCAGTAGTCTTGTTAACACTACACAATGTTAAACAGAACACCAATCAGATCCTAAATCTTCGCTCAATTTAATGAATCAATACTGTTTAACCACATCAATCAATCGAAGCACATACCTCTTTTGGACATCTTCCTTGGGAACAAAACCAGCTTGCCGAGGGAACAACTCCATGGATCTCAAATTCTGAAGAGCTATTATGTTTCTAGTCGGTGAAACATCACTTGCTTTGTCATCAATCGGAAACAAATTCATTGTTGTCACTAGTGAACCTGCCACATTTCCATACACGAAATAATCACACACCATCAGAACCTTGTTTTTCAGAACTAATGGAAGGAAACAACTAAAGGGTTGTGTTTAAATTTCAGTATTTTTTTTCCTTCTTAAAAAGAAAGATCCAAACTTTCAGCTTTTTCAGGATATAAGAAACATAACCCATTTGAACAACTAAACAGAAACGTGTCAACAGCAGTCCCGACAAATCCGCACATCAAAAAACATTTCCAAATTAATCCCATCATCCCCTTCAAAAAAACTGAAAATTTAAAAATTAAAAAAAAGGCAGAATCTTTAATACCTTCTGATTTGTTGCATGGCATGATTCCAAGACCCAGATCTCCAAACCCTCTCCTCTCCTTCAAGAACTGACTCAAACGATTACAAGTATGGGAAAAACTGGACTTCTCAGCCATAACAGAAAGCAAAAGGATCCAAAAACGAAACCAACTTTACAGGTTAAAGTCTGCCTTGAAGTGCGTAGTATATTAGTCTGACCGAGGCAGAAACAAGTACTGCTATATATGTAAGGTGTTGGTGGGGAGGGTTTGAATAATGAATTGATGGAAAAGAAGCACGAGGAATATATGGGAGTTTTAGAATGGACTGGTTAAGGCCGTGTTTGTTTCCCTGTAGTTTCCAATGGGGGGATACAGGAATCTTCAAATTATTTATTCATTAAAAAACTGTGTTTTTTTCTTTTTGTGTTTAGTGGTGGAGGGGTTTTCAAACACGTGGTGTTAGGATTTGTAAACGGCGATGTTTGACGTGGGGTTAGTTACAAACGTTATCCACGGAACCCAATGTCAAGCCTCACGTTTTTTTTTTTCTTGTATTGGGTCACAGCAGTCTTTCTTTGTTTGTTTGCAGTTGGAATCTTATACTTGGTCCGGATAAACTGAGGATTATGTTGCCATATTTGGTAAAGTAAAATAGTTTTGATTTATCTCACATGCTTTTTCAGACAATCTAATTGAGCTGACAGGTCAATTTAATTAGATTAGTGTTCGATAGAATATTTTTACTTTTTGCAAAATAAAAAATAGTTTTGATATTGAATTTTTTTTGTTATTTTATTTATTTTACATCGTGATTATTATTGATGAGTCGAGTTTTTATTATTTACCAATTTTTAAAATTAATCATAAAAATTGATGATTCAATGATCAATTACATTTTTATATAAGAAATACTTGTCATTTATAAGATCAGATAAAATATAACAAATTTGTTGCATTAATAAACACGAATAATATTTTTGTTCATATTTTGCTATAAAAAGTAAGGAAATCTGCAAATTTTGTTTTTTATCTTCTATGACCTACTAAAATAGCAAAAGAACACATATGCAGTTAATTAGTAATATTTGTAACTTACTAATTACTACTACGCTAAATCTATAAGATAAGATAACAACGTATTCATCTCTTGTAACATATTTAGCAAGTTTACATCAACAATAAATTGAATCTATAATTAAATTTAACATGTGTATTCATGAAATATCTTTGCAGATTTACAACCGAAACAAAAAAAAAAACAACTTAAATCCCAATCGTTATCTCATCTTGTTTCTTCTAGAAACATGACACTTGTTCCACTAATCCAGACACTTGTTCCACTAATCCAGACAAGTGCAGTGTATTGCAGTTCCCAAACAGCCCCTTTGAACACCTCGAGACCACACTCCAGCAATGGGAACGGCGTTTTTACAAAACATAACGGCGTTAGGACAGTAGCGGGTGAAAATTATTCACCCAATTTTCACGGTCTATTTAGGTGAATTGTTATAAGTGCACTTGCCAAAAATACACTTATCAAAATGTATACTTTAGCTTTTAATTAGTACTTGTTTGATAGTGAGATTTTTTTATTTATTAAGGTGAAAAAATGTATTAAGGAAGTGAAAAATCAATATATATATACATAATAGTTATAGAGTTTTCTCAAATTTGTGACAAATAATTTCTTAATTAATTGACAAGTGATATAATATGTGTTATTTCTTAATGTCTTTAAAGAAAATGGTCACTTATATATATATGTGTGTGTGTGTGTTTGGGAATTTTTCCAGAGTTTCGGCGAGTGACGTTTTAACTGATTGATATGCGACAACTTTTAATATCTTCTCTCTTTTCTTTTTTGTAATATAATATAAAAAATTCTAAAATCAATAATTATATAACAAAAATAAATTAGCATATGTATCAATATATACATTTAAATCAATATATATTATTTCACATATAAATATAGTTATATAAATTTAACGCTATGATGAAAAAATTGGTTTGTAACTTTGATATATTGATTTTTAGTTAACAGGTGATTTAAAATGGACCAACGAAATTTCAATGTATTAGACTTTTGGAAAATAGAGAATCACATATAAAAATTAATAGTGATTTGATACTTTCGATCAAATTATGATGATATTAGTTATATTGGCTTAATTCAATGCATGTATATGCATTCACTTGATTATTATTATTATAATATATGAATTAAAATCTTTTATTTTAATGAATTTATACAATTCTCTAAAAAAATATATATATCTAATTCATGAAAGAATTATGAATAAAAATACAAAATGTCATAATAATTTTAAATATTTAATAATTATAGTTTCTTCTAATTGCTAATATTTTGATTTTTCTCATTGAAGTAATTATTTTAAAAATATTTTTGAAACAAAAAATATATTATTTATTAATTTAAATAAAAATATTGTAATTTATCGTGCGTAGCACGAGTATTGCGCTAGTTCAAAAAAATGGTAATGTTTGGTTAGAAGTACAAATTTAGTAAAACAGTTGTCACTTCTCCATCTTAATTTTTAAAGAAGTAAGTTAAATAAGGACTAGCATTATTGTTATATTTGTTCAACATATTATTATTGTATATTTTACCAAGAAGAATATATATGTTATTTTCTATTTTTTATTATATAATCTATCAATTTCTAATTTATTTTTATTTTAATTACTTATTTTATTTACTCCTATTAAGAATTAAAACCACAATCTGTTATTATTGAAATTTGCTTTAATACCAATTGGCTACAAGCCCAATGGTATTTGCAATTTACTTTTACGTGAGGACGTTTTTATTTGTCGTAGATTGTTATAAAAAATATAAATAAATTAACATATTTTTTAAAAATTAAAAAATATATATATATATATATAAATAATGAATATACTATTTAAATATGTACTAAAACAAACATGCAAAAAAAAATACGAGTAAAAAGAGGGTGCAGTCACGAAGAACGTAAGGTCCAAGTCACGAATACTATATTGTTGCTTCTTATAATTGTTTCACTTAATAACACGGGACCCTTGTTTAAACAACCTCAACATGGCCTCTCAACTCAAAAAATAAAAAAGAAAACGTGTGTCACACTTTAACCCGCTCAATATATTTTTCTTTAATTTGCAAATAAAATTAATACTCAATGACAATGACTAGATGCATTGATTTACCAGAGATTAAACTAATTAAACAATATACTATAATCTAATCATCTCTTAATCCCCTCTTAAAGTCAACTCTCATTGTTTTGAACCCAAAATAATACTAAATAAATAAATTTTAGTCTCTAAGTATACTAAATTATTAACATCAAACATATGATCCATTGTTTCTGGGCGAATTTATATAAAATAAAGCATATTTTTATTTTTTTAATAAGAAATGTTTGTTTATTTAATTTATCCGAAGATCTAACACGTGTAAAGAACCCATGTGCTTTATTACAATGTCTGGGAACTTCAAGACTAATTAACATATCACGTTACAAACAATTATTGGTTCTTCTTTCTTCTTTTTTTTTTTCGAATGAAAAAAATATATATATCAGTTGACGCTTGGAGCTAGAGGGGTCCCTTTATTATTATTTTTTTGTTTATTCGTGAATTGTATGACTTTATGTGAGTGTGATCCAGTATGTTTATGATCTTTAATTTAATGTTTAGTTTCGTTTTTTATAAATATATGCACAAATTATCTAACCAACACTTCCTATTTAATTTAGTTTAATTATCTAAGCATGTTCGGTCTACCAAACTAGAGGCTATTTTTTTATTACTTCCTTTAATTTAATTATAGACTTATTCTGTTTTTTGCTCAAAACATTGACTAAGTTGAAAGCATTAATTTTGAATATTTGACAATATTTTCGTGTTGGAACTCAACGTGTTCATGAAAGTCTTTAAAACTCGTAAATATAATTAGATGTATTATTAAAATTTAAATAGAGTGGTCACCATCAAGTTGGCATATTAGCCTTGAGAGGATTACATGCTAAGAGGTTAGCGGTTCAAATAACCTCAGAAAAATACTTTTAAAAGAAAATAAACGGTTAATATTTTAATTTTTGAGGTAAAGTGACTATTTTTATTAAAAGAATATAAAAGTGTTTAATAAATAAAAATTGATGTTAATGGATCAAGGCCTGCTAAGATCACCTTTGAAGAGTGAGTAATGGCCCATAATAATAGTTGAGAAAATGGATTGGAAAATTTTAATTTTTATATCAAATTAAAATTTAGAATTGACATTTTTTCATGTACTAAATATATCTTGAGTAATGAAAATATGCTTGAAACATATTATAAAAATACCAAATTTTTAATTGACTGAGAAATTGACCGAGAATTTGAGATGTTTTGCAAAAAATCGCTTTATTTTCACAAAAAAGTTGAAATATTTTTTGAAAAAGATAAATTCAAAGGGAGAAAAATATGATATTTCAAAATGTATCCATATGTAACCAAATGTATCCATATGTATCCAAATGTATTCAAATATCTTCAAATTATAATTTTTTATATAAAATTGGATTTTTGATATAATATTTTTTAAATTAAATGCCTCCAAATTATAATTTTTAACATAATTTTTTATAATATTAAAATGTATCCTAATATATCCAAAATTTAGTTTTTATATAATTTCTAATAGTCTCTACATGTATCCAAATATTTATCAATGTATCCAAATGTATCCGTAAATTTTCAAAATGTATCCATCCATGCACAAACTCAATATAATTAGAAAAAAATCAACCACAGTCAATAAAAACAAACTAAATAAACACAATTAAATCTTTTCTCATTTTGTTTTTTCATTTTTAACATTAATAAAGTAATTATTAGATACTAAAACATGTTTGTTAGGATTTTTAAAAATAAATATGAAATTAGGGGCATTTAAGTAAAATATCACAACAGAATAGGCAAAAAACCTAGGGTTGGAAAAAACCCTAGCCTCCTCCATCCACTACCGTCGTCGCCCTTCATCGGTCAACACACACCGCCCTCACATCCCTTCCCTTGTCCGTCGAACGCCAGTCTTCAGACGCTGTCGAACCAGAGAACATAGAGCGGTGATGCAGAAGGCAAGCTCGACCGAGAGTGAAGGAGAGGAGATGCGACAAGGAAGGATGAGCATTGTCGAAGATGGGTGAAGAGAGACGGATCGACAAAGGACATGACAGGAGAGACGACGTGCGACAAAGATCGAGGAAGAACAATAGAGAGATTGACGAAGATCGAGGAACGAGACTAGGGAGACACGAACGCGCGACGAAGGAGAACAGAACTGAGAGAAGAGAAGAAGGAGCGACAACAACGACGCTAAGGTTTCAACAGAGGAGAGGGGGAGGTTTCGGGATAGGTGAGTGAGAGAAGAGAGAGAAAGAAGGGAGAGAGATAGATGAGGAGAGATAGTGAAATGAGAGAGAAAATTTGAAAAAATGAGATGAAAAAATAATTTTTATTTGACTTAATCTGACAATTTTCAACTATAAGATTAAAAATATGTTATTTGAACAACTTAACATTGAAAATTTTGACATTTTAACAAGTTTGAAACCTTAGCTTCTATTTGTCAAAATCCAACTATTAATTTGGACATTTCGCATAATTACCTCAAATGGATTTTTACACGGCGAGCCATGACAATAGTTAAGAAAAGGGATTTTTACACTATTATAACACTTTTTGAAACAAATTGTACATAAGGACAACTTTTAAAATTCTTTCATTGGCCGAGAAAACAAGAAAAGTATTTATATAAAAATACATTGTGATGTAGTTATCACTCTCCACTATTAAGGAGATAAAGTAGGAATAATTTTGACTAAAAAATTAAAAATACAACTAATATTGACTTAGATATTGACATATTATTTCAACTATTATTAGATTATTATAATATTATATGGTAATATTGCACTTATAATTTGTTATTATTACATATATTATTAAAAAATAATTTTTAACTATAAAAAAATTAAAAATTAAAATAATATTGATTTAGGTATTGGCATATTATTTTAGCTATTATTAGATTATTATCAAACTGCATGGTAATATTACACTTATATTTTGTCATTATTACATATATATTATTAAAAATAATTTTTTTGGCATATTATTTCAGCTATTATTAGATTATTATAATAGCAGTTGCTAGGCCCACGTTTTTGCTTAATTTATAGATTTTGATTATTACAATACAAAAAGAAGAATTGAGCAATATATTAAAACTGTGATTTAGATAAAATTGGATTTTGGGCTAACTTGATATTTATCACATATGATTATAAAGAAATCCCTTGAGAATATTGAAAATGTGTTTTTAACTGAAACTGAAACTCTCAAAGAGAAATCCTGCAAAAATTAACTTGGGCCAAGAACCTGGATAAGAATTTTTAATGGCAGGCATGTTAAAGAATGCAATGCTAACTATAGTATAGAAGTTCTATCGGAACTTCTATCGAAACTTCTATTGAAAGAACGACTAACACTGATAGGTTTAATTCAAAAGGGACTCACAAATTTTTTTCCAACGGCTCTAAATCTACTACAATAGTTTTTTAAACATCTTTGACTATAAATAGAGCTCCAGAAATTCAAAGAAAGTACAAGTCTTGATCTCTATTTGGTTACATCTTTCTAGAGTCAATATTATCATTTTGCTTAGTTTGAGCTAGTTCCTCTCATAAAGCTTAGAATTAAAATATTCTTTTGAAAGAGTGTTTCATACACATTCTTGTAATATTATGGAAAAGACTCCCAAAGCGTTAAATGATTCCATTTGAGAATATAAAGAAAGAATAGGTTACATGCAGTTTGTGTGAATAGTTTTATATATGTAGTAATAAACTGAAACGAAGCTTCAAAAAAACTTTTTTGTGAAGTCTCTGTTTAGGCCAAATTTATACGTCTAAACATTTTGTGTCGAAAGTTTTCTATATGTAGTAATACATTGAAAATAAACTTTGTTGTGAAGTCTTTGTTTAGGCCAAATTTATACGAACCATGCCACAAGACTTTGATTAGACTCAAAATTTGAACAACAAAAGACTCCCAAACCATCAAACAATTCCATTTGAGAATTAAAAAGAAATAGGTTGCATGCAATTTGTGTGAAAAGTTTGTGGGAAAGTTCTATGGTTTCAATAATGAACTGAAAATAAACTTTTTTGTGAAGTCTCTGTTTAGGCTAAATTTATATGTCCAAACAGTTTGTGTGACAAGTTTTCTATATGTGGTAATAAACTAAAAAAAACTTCAAATACACTTTTTGTGAAGTCTCTGTTTAGGCCAGATTTATACTAATCATGCCACAAGATTTTGATTAGTGGTTGATTCATATATTTTTCCTTGTAAATTTCTATTAATTTTTTTGGTTATATTAGCCATGACAATGTAAAGCTGAAAAAGTTAACTAAAAATAAACCAAATGAAAACTCCAGACAATTTGTTTTTAGGGGCTCTTGCTTAACTTTGTTTCAGCACTTTTAGTGAGCATTGTCCTTGTATTTGTTGATTTTTTTCTTGTTCTTTGAGGTTCTTTCTTGAATCAAACCATGTCGGAAAAGTAGTAAAGTTGTTACCAAGCAATTCCCTTGCTTCCTTATTTATTGAATTCAACAACTTGAATGCACTTTTCTCTGCTGTTCTTTTTTGTTTGGATAAAAGTTTCTTCCAAAACTCCAGATGTAGAGTTATGAACGTGGATTTTGATCTAATTCTCGTTGATTTGTTCGTTTCAAATCTGGATATTTTGTTTCTGAATCTGTTGATGTATCAGCGTTGCTCTATTACTGATCTTTGGAATAAATTTATGTAAACAGTACTTGTTTCTTCTTTCTTGTTTAGTTGGAAAAAATGTTCCAAATTCGAAATATTGAGCTTCGAATCTGTTCTTTGATCTTTTTATGTTGATTTTTTTTGTTTTCATATCTTTATGTTGTTGAGTTGTTGTTTTGGAGTTTGATTTTGCACTGTTTTTGTGTTTTTTGAGTTGATTTTGATGCTCAGAAATCAAATAGCGGCGATAGTGAATGGAGCTGGTGATTATTGAGGACGAAGTAGAAATTCTCCAACTGCAGAGAATGTTGAAAAGTTTTTACCTTTGCCATGTAATTTTGATTTTTTTTCGGAAGTAATTTTGTGTAATTAGCCCTAAGAAAAGGTCACCGTTGTTTGGTCTTGCATAAAAACACCATCAACCCTCGTGTTCTTTTCACTACACATGCTCTTTTATTAAAAGAAATGCCAGCAATGCAGACCACACAGACACTAATATGACTAATTCTCAAACACTAACATGACTCCAATTCAGGAGAATTGGAGTTCATACTGGTCTGAATGTGCAGAAATTTGTGGAGTGTGGAAGAAAAACATGGCACGAAGTTAACTCTTGAAATGCACAAAAGATTGAAAATTTTCTTATATACAAAACTCTGAACAAAAAATACAAAGGGAAGCAAGAACACATACTGTAGCATAACTGCTCCACTCCAGACGTGCTTGGCCCGGCTTATCTCATATAAAACCTACAATGGAAGTCATTGACCTCCATAACCATTTAACAAGGGAAAAGACCTCACCGTTTAGTCAGAAGTCGTAATCTATGTCTGTGTTCTGGGAGGAAGATGGCCTAACAAGTTGTTCTTGCTCATCGTATAAATCAAGGTTCTCACATGGGGCGGGGAAGATGCTCCCAATTACACGACCTTCAACATAAGCACACTGAAATATGTGCTTCTTGTTATATGTTAGTCCCACTGACATGTCACGGAAAGTCACATTTTTCACCGGAATTTCTTCACTCCCATGTATGCGAACAGGCACGCGTACTCCTTGGCCATGGATACCAATGAAACTTATGTCCTCAATCGTTGGAAGCGCTTTGGGATCATAACCTTCATCAGCATGCTCATTGTAATCAGTTTTGACTACAATTCCAACTCGAACATTGTCAAAAGTCATATTCCGGCAACTTATCTCTTGAACATAACCCCCTCTTCCAGGGGCAGTCTTGATCCGAACTGCACGCCTTGAGCCCCATATATGGACGTTTTCCATGGTCACGTTTTTAACACCACCAGACATCTCGCTGCCGATTGATATACCGGCACTGTTCAAAGTTCAACCAAGGCGGATCTCAATTATTGTCTGAAGATCTAAGACATGCAATCACTAACATACAGGACAATGAATATATGAAAATTTTATTTAAGTAATTATTTGTTTCAAATAACATGAAATTCAATTGAGAGATGTTCTACATGCAGCCGATTAAACATGATGAAGAATGCTAATCAGTTAGAGTCGAGTCTTCAAATGACATTTTCATGCTCACAGTAGCACCCAAAACCAGAGCAAACGAACAAGAAAGCACAAGAGTTTAAACATGAGCAATCACCTCAAGAGATTAAAAAAGATAGACATGGTTGTGGTTTTCTCTAAAAGGTAATTTTGAAGCAAATAAACATGGCTGTGGATTTCCTTAATTCAAAATGTAACAATTCATTGCTGCCTTGCAACAAACTTGCAGGAATGGAGGA
>CAODLS013978642.1:0-10763 GCA_948243855.1 Flueggea neowawraea
TTTCAGTCTCTTAGTATTTTTCACCCTATTTGCACTAACATCTTGCAAATGATCACCATGCAATTCCAAAAATTTTTCTGTCAATGGGTTAACACAATTAACAACAAAAATAGAGAAAAAATCATTAGGATGCTTTATTGCTTCGTTGATATTGAATTCGATCATAGCATCATCGAACTCCTTGGTTAGGGTCCTTTCATGCACATTTATCATTGTTCATGCTACTTTAAGGAAAGGTCTCCCTAACAACAACATTATTGAATTGGGAGTACCATCATCCTCCATATCAAGCACATAAAAATCTGTAGGAAAAACTAAATCGTTCATCTGCACCAAAACATCCTCTAGAACACCTTCAGGAAAGATACTAGAACGGCCAGCCAAGGTTAGTACTACACCATTCTACTTCAAAGGTCCAACATTCAATGTAGAATATACAAACAATGGCATCAAATTTATCGAAGCTCCTAAATCACACATAGCCTGTTCAATTTCAATTCCAACATCGCTAATTTCACATGCTGTAATGAACAGACATTGGTCTTTCTCCTTGATAGGCATCTTTTTTTGTAACACTGCTGAGACAGTCTCTCCCATGCAAACTCGTTCATTGCTTTTCAGTTATTCATACCAGTGAACAACTCTTTCAGAAACTTACAGTATCTAGGCACTTGCTTAATTGCAGTAAGTATAGGAATGTTGATCTCAACTTTCTTCAATGTTTCCAACACTTCTTGATCATCCAAATCCTACTTTCTGTTTGCTAATCTGTGTGGAAAAGGCAACCTTTCAGGATTTAGATATACTAGAATGTCTCTGGAACGTTTTGGAGCTACTGTTTCTGTCACAATTGTTACGGCATAGTCATGCCGTAATGGTGCCGCATCTGAACTAGGAATTTCTTTTCCATTCCTAAGAACAATGGCACTAGTATTTTGCCTTGGATTGATATCAGGTTGGGATGGCATTTTCCCTTTGTTGTCGAGCTTGCTAACAGAGGTAGTTAACTTGCTAATTTGATCTTTCAGCTCAGAAATACTGGTTTCTATTATTGACTGAAATTGTTGAGTAGACACTGCTAATGATTTCACAATCTCTTCCAAACTTTACAACATAGAAGTTTGTGGCTTATAATGTTGCTGCAAGGAATTTTGAGCTGAATTGTTGTCATTTCCATACCTCAAATTTGGATGATCCCTCCATCCTGGATTATATGTATTGGAGTATGGGTCATACTTCTTCCAATTATTCTGCACATAAGCTCCTATTGCATTTACTTTAGCAAATTCATCCTCTTGTAATGACGGACATGCATCAGTTGGATGTCATTGCACACTACATATCCCACACACTTGTACTTTCTGAAATGGTTGTCCTTGACTCACAACTAGCTTATTCATCACAGCTATAGTTTGATGCAACAGAGAAGTTATATCATCAAGTTTTGAATCAGAAGGTTTAACAGTTACCTCATTGACATGCCTAATAAGTGATTTAGTCTTGGCACCGAATTGTTGTGAGTTTGCAGCCATGACATAACTCAACTCTCGAATTTCTCTAGGTGTCGTAAAGATTATTGCACCGCCACTAGCAGCATCTAACATCCTGTGTCCCAAAGGAAGAAGACCATCATAAAAATATTGAATCAAGAGTTGGTTAGAAATACCATGTTGAGGATAACTTGCACAAAGTCTTTTGAATC
Source organism: Flueggea neowawraea (assembly GCA_948243855.1). Classification (NCBI taxonomy): domain Eukaryota; kingdom Viridiplantae; phylum Streptophyta; class Magnoliopsida; order Malpighiales; family Phyllanthaceae; genus Flueggea; species Flueggea neowawraea. Next base: position 1,703 of record CAODLS013978642.1, read on the forward strand.
TCTCCCAGTACTCATACAAAGTTTCAGTATCTTTCTATTTGATACTGCAAATCTCTCTTAGTAAATTGGCAGCTCTAGATGCAGGAAAAAACCTCTCCAAAATAATCTCACCATGTCAGTCCATGTGTCAATCGAACTCGGTGGTAAATAGAAGAACCACTTCGTTGCTCGATCAGCAATGAAAAAGGAAAAGCTCTTAGTTTAATCTAATCTTCTAGAATGCCCTAAGGAATAAAACTAGAGTAAACAATGTGAAACTCCTTAAGATGCTTGTTCATATCCTCATTTTTTGCACCATGAAACCTTGGTAGAAGCTTAATTAAGCAAAATTTTAACTGAAATGGAACAGCCAAAGGTTGGAACTGAATGCACAAGGGTTGTTGGGCAATAGGTGGCGTAGCTGAATCCCTCAGAGTTGACTCAGGTTGAGCCACGGCTTGACCTCCTGCAGGAGCTTTAACGTTCTCATCCATCTCATTTTCTATGCCAAAATCAATATCAACAATGTTTAGTTAATCCAATCACTGAAGTCGCAGAACCAAAAGCTTTTACTCTGTGTGATCTAGTTTCTTTCCTCAACTGTTTAACACTCTTCTCTATCTCAGGATCGTACAGAAGGCTATCTGCAGATATAGAAGAACGAATACAACAAAGAAAAAAGGTCAGTTTTAAAGCAAATAAACAAAATCAAAACACCGATCCCCAACAAAAGTGCCAAATTTGATAGGGTGTCAACCGATCAAAATAAAATTAACATGTTCAGAACAGTAAAATGAGTAAAGCGGTGAGTATGGTCGATCCACAGAGATCAGTGGGAAATTGTTTAATTGCAGAAACAAAAAAATAAAATAAAGTTGATCGAAATGAGAATGAAACAGAAATTAAAATTAAGCAGAGATTAAAATTCGCAAAACAGAATAAAATGACAGTAGTGAAAATAATAAGAATTCAATAATGATAAAAGCCTAGCCAAGGTATTTCTTTGTTCAATCCTTTTCAATTTATCATAGGCGCAAAAGATAAATATCAAGCATTCGAATAGATAAGGTCATAGTTAATGGTGGCGAACTCAATTGACCAATCTCTTCTTACTTGATCGATAGCCCCGAGAGGCCCTACAAACTATTTTCCTAACCACTAGACAACCCCCAGAATGTTTGATGTAGACTAAATTTACAAATTAATTCAAGCAAGAATGCATCTATTTTCATCCTAAAAATTGTACTTTTGTGGTGAAATTTATATGATTGTCATGGTGTTTGTAGGATGAGATAATTGGGAGAACAAATGAGTGGGAAAAGGTGCAAAAGTGATGAAAAATGGAAAGGTCCCAAGGAAATTCATGAAAGCACAAAGGAAACAAGCATAAGGAGGTGTCACGCCGTCAGGTCCAAGTGTCTCGGCTGTGAAAAGCAGAAAAATGAAAGAAAATCATCCAGTAAAATGTCACGACCGTGAGAGAAGGAATGTTGTGGCTGTGTCACCATCACGACATCTCTCACGGCCATGATGAGGCCGAATTTTAGAGCCCTTTTGAGATAGTAAAGTGTCACAGTCGTGACACACAAAATTGAGAAAAAAGAAGGCTTCAGAAAAGGAAGAACAATTGGGGACTTAGGGGTAATTTTGGGACATGAAATGTAGGGTTTTGTGGCTGGGAAAAGGGGTATTTAAACCCTCTTTATACCCATTTTGGGGGAATTGCATCATCATTCCTTTCTTAATGTGTTTTTTGTAATTTGGCTTTTTTAGGTTGCAAGGTTGAGAGTTTTTTTATCAACTACTTTAGTCTATATGTGGGGCATAAAAGAGGGTTTCAAGCTAGTTGCTAGGTTATTTTTTAGCAAATATGCTTAAACGAGTGAATTTTGTATTTGAAAATTTGGAGTAGACTTGGTTTGAATTGGATGAAATGTGCTTAGTTTTGGATGCGTGAAATGGTAGAATATCTCTCTTTGAGGGTGAACCTAAACAAGGACAAGCGTATAGGGTTCCAACCTTGTGGTGGAAAAGGTTAGTACACCCGATAAATCATAATAAGTGTTTTTATATAGGGACCCTTAATTCACTAACTATATTTGTAGCACTCAAAATAAGAGAGAAGTGATCAGTAGGATACTGCAAAAGAGAAGAAGAAGAACAAGAAGAAGAAGAAGAAGAAGAAGAAGAATAAGCCAAGTGGATGAATGAAGCCAAGTTTGCTCCAAAAAAACAAAAGAAAATTGTGTCTTTAAACATAGAAATAGGGGATAAAAGCCTTATAGATGCCAATGGATTAGGGGATTTGATAGATAAACTCTTGAAATTGCAACTTCTTAATGCCAATGTTTGATGTTTTATAAATGATGAATAGCATGGCCTTTCATCTCTTAATCATTTTATTTGAATACTTGCATAGTATAAGAATTCTCTTGCCTCTTTGATTTCAATTGTATTCTTGTCCCCGGGTTTTGAGTTGGTTTGCTTGAGGGCAAGTAAATGAATAAGTGTGGGGGAGTTTGATGTAGACTAAATTTACATATTAATTCAAGCTAGAATGCATATATTTTCATCCTATAAATTGTACTTTTGTGGTGAAATTTACATGATTGTCATGGTGTTTGTAGGATGAGATAATTTGGAGAAAAAATGAGTGGAAAAAGGTGCAAAAGTGATGGAAAATGGAAAGGTCCCAAGGAACTTCATGAAAGCACGAAGGAAACAAGGAGAAGGTGTCACGCCGTGAGGTCCAAGTGTCACGGCCGTGACATGCAAAAAATGAAAGAAAATCATCCAGTGAAGTGTCATGGCCGTGAGAGAACGAATGCCATCCCTCACGGCCGTGACGGGGCCGAATTTTATAGCCCTCTTGAGACAGTAAAGTGTCACGGTTGTGACACTTAAATCCTCATGGTCGTGATACGTGAAATTGAGAAGAAAGAAGGCTCTGAAAAAGGAAGAACAATTGGGGACCTAGGGGCAATTTTGGGACATGAAATGTAGGGTTTTGTGGCTTGGACAAGGGGTATTTAAACCCTCTTTATACCCATTTTGGTGGACTTGCATCATTATTCATTTTTTTTATTCTATTTGTCTAGACCATTTAGGGTTTATTTGCTTTTAAAGTGCTTTTGAGGGAAGCAAGAGGAAATCAATCATCCAAGCTTGTCCTTGTTTTGGATTCCTCATTCAAGGTTCTTGGGCTGGTTCTCTCGAGCTTTTCTTTTTGTATTTGAATCTTTAATGCTATATTTGATGGTTATCAATGTTATTATGCTTGTTTTAAATATGGATACATAGTTTTCTTAGTTGGGGTGTAGAGATGTAGGTTGGGTAAATGATTATGGTAAGTTAATGCCTGGGTGTTGTTGTTATTCATTGAATTAGTTATTGCCTTGTGAATAGTTTATTGAGTTTCTTGATTGATTATAGCTTAGTTTGGCGACCTAGGTTATAGTTTTAACAAACCCAATTGAAGAATCGAGAGATGAAGGTTGTGTAAGGTTGTAATGCAATGAACTTGTGTGGTTAGGATAGAGATATTGCTTGCCCACAAGGTGTTCGATGAAATTCCTTAATGGCTTAATGAAGCTAGTTTAGTTAATTGAGGCCGAGAGGACCACTTTTAGTAAATGTAGGTTTGGTTTAATATCCTTGAGAGAGGCTTTAGACTATAGGAGTGGAGAGAACACCCAATTCATGCAAACCCAATTCATTAACTTAGTGCAATTAGATTCCCAACCAAAACCTTTAAACTCCAATGCTCTTTCTTATTTGAATTCATCTTTGAAATTTTAGTTTTCTTTGTTTGCTTCTAATTTCGTTTTAACCAATCAAAATTCTCAAAACTTTATCATATGTTTTCTACTTTTATTTTCTTTTGCCGATCACAATTAATTTTCGATCTTTGAGAATTCGATACCCGAGTATTAATTGAGTGTTTAAAACAACATCGACTCTAGTGCGTTTGCTAGAAGCCGATCAACGCCCTATAAGGTTTAATTTATGGTAACAGTAAGAACCAAAGAGACCATTATCCTAGCCAGTGAAGTCTGAAACAACGTATATCATTTAAATCAGATTATTCAGTTCCATAACAGTGAATAATGCCCAACCACATACATTCAAGTCATTTGTTACCTAGATTAGGACTAATGTGATGCACTATAATTCCTAAATAACAATATATCATTCAATCAATTAACCAATGTGCCCTTATCAATCAATCAACATGAACAATAATAAAAGAACTAAGGAACAAAAACTCAATAAATACTTGAATCACTTAATAACAAGTAAAATAATAGTCTCACAACCTTGGAGGATCGAACTTTAGAAATACTTCAACTAGATAATTGTTTAGCTACTCATGATGAAGAAATAAAGCTAAAAGATGAATAATGGAGTCGTTGTTCAACGTGACAAAAGATGGAAGAAGAAGCCAACAATAATAAAAAGATTATTTATAGGTGGCTCTTTGAAAAACCTAATCCTAATGTAAATAATAATGATAAAATAATAAAAATAATGTAATTACAATTGTTCCAGTAGTAAAAATAGGTTAAAAGCCTTCAGTCACATCTAAGATGCTCAAATCCCGAGGCCCAACAGTGCAAATACGCGGCCCAATGTGGAGTAAGTCAGCCCAGTCATCTGGTCTCTATGGCATAGCCATGCCAAAATGCAGTCCACGTTGAAATGTCTCAAAATAGCTTGAAATCATTGTATTTCACCAACATTCCACATAAACTACCAAAGAAACAAAAAGACATAAAAACAACTTTTATGTGTAATATGTTACTTTTATCTATACCAAGGAATTTAGACGGAAATAATTTTATACAAGGGTCGTTTATGCTCTAACTTGCTGCTAATTAAATACTCCTCTCAGTTTGTGGTCACTTTAGTGTCCTCGAAACAGCTCCAAGTATATTTGACAAGTAATTGTTAATTGTGAATGAAAAATTCTTAGAACAACAGAAGACTTAAAATTATACCCAGACGTAGTATAAGAAGCCATTATATTTAGAAGATTCATCTATACCTATTTATAAAAGTATGGATGTAGAAAACCAAAAAAAAAAGAAAAAAAATCTAAATTACCCCTATACAAATTTCCCAAAGTTTTTGCTAATATCGCTAAAACTATCTTTTTTTTTTCCGATCAAGATGGCGCTAGAACTATGAAAATTTATTATATTATTTAAATGAGTAAAACTATGCATTAAGATTGGATAGGTTTTGGACATTATAAAATTACTTAAACAATTACTTTTAAAGTACCCATCCAATAACTTCACCTTGAAAATTAAAAATTTATTCTAAAAATGTGTTCATCTAAAAGTTATAATTCCAAACTTCTAAAAAGTTAAGGTATAAAATTAAGTGATTTAGTCAGTTAATTTATTGGTTTGTCTAGTAGAAAGAGAGAAAAGAGTTTGTATATTTTGTAAAGACAATGAATAAGTTGATAAAAGTGAATTATCAAAAGAGCAAGTTGAGAAAATTGTGTAATTAATAGTAGAACGTGGTTCTTAGTGAACGGCAGAAAAGTGTAAGAGAATGGAATAGGTGAAAGTGGTGTATGGTAGAGATGAAAATATTCTAAATTTGTTTCAAAGGGTGGAAGAGCCTTGGGAGTGTGGCCTTTAATGGAACAGAGAATGCAAGATAGTGAATGTAGCAGAAGGAGCAAGGAGATGATAGTCTACGGTTGAGAATAGGAAAGATAGAGTATGGTGGAGCAAAGTTTTTTATGTTGGAGTAAATTAGCGACCAAAGTCAAATTTTCACGCTAATCAAATGCAAAAATCAACATTATTTGATGTCAAATTTGATGCTAAATAAAGTAAAGAATGGCCAAAATTTAACAACATGACCTTTTCCTCATTAAATTTGTTGACTTTTATTGGAAAATTTAACGTTGAAGCTTTCCTCACTATTTTGTACAAGAAAACCTTCCATGCAAATTCAGCGATGAATTTCCATGCTAAATGAAATTAGTGAGGCCTTTCACAACGACAAAATTTTCGGCGCCAACTCTAATTATGAAAGAAATTTTATAGTAAGTAGCGAGTCTTATTCAATGCTAAATCTCTTTCTTTTGTAGTGAATGACATAATGAGGATAAAATTTTCAGGATTAATTGACAATATGAAAGTTGCTTGTGGATAACTTGGTAAGGACAAGCAAGAATATTTTTTGAAAAATTGTGAAGTATGACCTACAAGGTAGAAGATGGTATTTTGGAATTGTGCTTAGAAATTCAACAACGAATTTACATGCTAAATGAAATTAGCGAGGCCTTTCATCACGACAAAATTTGATGCTATCTCTAATTAGCGATGGAATTTCATCGTTAGTGACAGTCTTGTTCGATGTTAAGCCCCTTTTCTTTGTAGTGACTAGCATGAGGATGAAATTTAGTATCAGAGGGAGTATTAGAGCCACTCCGGGTGCAAACCTAAATGGTTGTGAGAAAACTTCAACTGATGGCAATGGTGGGGAAAACCTCGGGAGTCGAGAGGTCTTTCTGGGTGTAGGCGAATCTCACATCAACAGGTTGAGTATAGGCAAATCCTACACTGACAAAGCATAGGAGATATCCTGGGCATCATGATTAGATGGCTTGGCGACTAGAACATCGCTAACCTAAGGGGGTGGAAATTGTAACATCCCACCAAAGCTCTCACATCATATAAGTGTATATGGATGGAAACGTTTATAAGGACTTAACTACTTAAGTAACCCAAACTTGAACTTTTGGGCTTAGTGGTTGGAAGCCTATTAGTTGATAAATGTTGCTTAAAGACAACTGCGTGCTTATACTGGGTCGTGACAAGGAGTAACAATAGTAAGCTATCTTGTGGTGAAATTGGGAAGGATAGGTGTAATATCTTGCCCGTTTCAGCTATATTTCCTATAGCGATGGTCATTGATGCTCTATCAGGATGAGGATGTGTGGGTTACGGTTGTTGAATCTTGAGGGTAACAAGTTTTAAGAGTGGATAACTCGAGTTAGTGAGAGAGATAAATAGAGTTATGTAACTCCTATACAACTTGAGATCTCTGGAACTATAACTCGAGTAAGTCGAGGTCCATATAACTCGAGTTATCTATGCAGAAGTGGAACGATGCGTTTCGGTGTTCTTCACTTTAAGAAGCCCAACCTACCCGAATCCAGTCATTTGCTCCACGTCTCTCTGTCCAGTAGCTCTAAAACTCTCTTAAGTTGTTCCTCAGCACTTCCTTTGGGTCTCTTGAGGTAAGATTGAGTTTCTAACCCTTTCTTTCCTCATGATTTCTGCAAAATTGTACATATTAGAGTTTTGGAATAAAATGGGTATGAATCACTTCGGTTTTGGGCAATTTCGCGTGATTCTGAGTTGTTTGGCTGGGTTTGAGTGTAGATTCGTGTCTAGGAAGTTGATTAGAGTCTATGTATGCATTTTGTAATGATTTTCATCGGTTGCTTTGAGTGATTGATCGTATTGGGTAGTTTGGGTAAGTGACTTACTCAAGTAAGCATTTTGGCCAACTTGAGTAAGTTAATCCAGGATTTACTCCTGTTATTTCATGACTCACTCGAATAAAACAACCTAGGATTTACTCGAGTTATTTCATGACTAACTCGAGTAAAATAGCCCAGGATTTACTCGAGTTATTTCATGACTAACTTGAGTAAATTGGACCATGTTCAACTAGAGTTAGCATCTGAATAACTCCAGTAAACCGTGGTTCTGAGGGACCAAATCGTGACGTTTCGTAAATCCCAATTTCTGGCAGTTTGGGATAGAAGTTGGGGATCTGACTTATTGACGGTTAGTCGGTAACCCCAGCAGTCTTTAGGGACTGTTTTGTAAGTTGTCGAGTCTCGGGACTAAAACTTAATTTTACATTGGCTGGAGACCAAACTGTAATTTTACGTGGATTGTATATTTTGGGTCCAGGGTGATGGATTCACTCTCGATATATATTTTCAATGAATTTGAGGGTCAACATTTGCATTTGCATGTCATACATCGGTACCATTAAAGTACCACATATTGATATTTGCTCTGTCTGTATCTGTACAGCTCAGTGTGCCTGCCAGCAGGAGGAGACACTCACGAGCGGTGTTTGACAGGATCCACAGCTTTGGATACCAGCTGAGTAAAATAGCAGTTTCAGACACATAGGTTGTGTCTTCAACATTAAGTATGCTATTTTTGATATGTCTGGCTATGACATGAATTTTGACTAATAAGTATTGGGTTAATTAATAATCTGGATTTGTGATTATTAATAACCAACATTTTGTTATGAAAAATATAAGGTATATATTGGTATATATATATATATATATATATACAAGAGGATTTTTGTAAATGATGGAATAATAATAACTCTGATATGCATGACTTTATGGAATACTATGTATGTATCACTCTGATATGGGAACACCTAGCTATGGATTATGTAGCCTTTGGTATACCAATGGTCTGTCAGGGCCCTAGTTAATAGAGTAATAGGGTGACTGTATATCCGGCTAGATATACGCGTTTTCTGAGTAGTGTAGTGGCAGACTCCACACTGATATTTCTCTGTCTGTTCTGGTCTCGTACTATGAATGCACAAGTGTGTGTGTGTGTGTGTGTGTGTATATATATATATATTGTATGAATGCATGTTGTATGTTACGATGAGAACGTTTTGGTAAAACAAATTTCAGAAAATGTTTTATGTATATAGTGTGTATACTACATGATATCTATGTATGTGTGAGGTATTTTGAAAAAGGGTTTCAAACCAGTCTTTGTGAGGCACGTATGAGGCAGTCTGGCATGTTATTTTCTCACTAGGGATTCTTACCCCTTTTTATTTTTGTTGTCTATGTTATCCTCTTTTATAGGTGACATTGTTGGATACTCAGCATCTGACCCATATCTCGATCCTAGTGAGACACCCTTTTGACTATAGTGAGTGCCCTCGTTCGGACTCTACTTAGTTCTGTCATAGAGCTCCACATTAGACTACTGTTGGGATAGTATGCTACACTCTTTATTGTATTTTGGGATATTTATCTTATTTTTAATGATGATTT
>CAODLS013979239.1:0-11825 GCA_948243855.1 Flueggea neowawraea
AGTGATATTGTAAAACTACCATCCACATGATTTTCTTGTGAGTCGAAAGTGGGGACGAACTCTCTCAACTGGGTTTCAAAACCGATAATTGATATCCATTTTCAGCCAACCTGTATTGTTGCATTGATGAATTGAACTTGCAGCAGAGTTTTCCAAGTTTAGTTGTTCATAACCGTACAAACCTGGCGTAACTGAACTGCATACTGATCCAGTTAGCAAGTATGGCCAGCAACCTGTAAATGGAAATCTTGATATAATGGATAATTCTTCAAGTTTGTGCAACTATAATTTTCAAATAATTCCTTTTCTGGCCAAAGCAGGGAGAAGACAACAAAACTGTAAGAAACAATTCAGACCAGAAAAAAATGTCGGAACTAGCATAATGAAAAATGTTCTTAGTTCTGGGACCCATTAAGCTGCAGTACCAGCAAAATGTCTGAGAGAACTCAATCATTAACCGAGTAAACGTGACATTGTAGTTGCAAGCAGCTAAAGCAACACAGTAGAGAACAAAGACACAACTATGTCGACAGCAGAGATCATCTGCAGAACAAAAACCAAACCTTGTGAGAGTTAAAATTTTAGATCTGCACACACTTAGAATAAAGAACTACCAGAGGACATTTGGTCCAGTCATCCTCGGGGTGCCAAAAAAGGGAAAGAATTCAGCGTGAGTATAATAACAAAACACAATGGGATTGAAAAAGTTATATTACATATCATTATTCATATTCGATTATGGTCCCACTGCTGCACACCTACCTTCAAAGATGATCTTCTAGAATATGATATTGTTGGATCTTGGGGGTTTCTTTAATCATGTTTAATCCCTTGCATCTGCATCTTCCATGATCAAGTGAGGTTACTTATATACTCTTATCATCATTTGGAGCGGATCTGTTGGTAGTGATGGAGGCAACTCAAGAAGTGACAATATAAACCAGCAGGATAGGAATGTGGATGTGAACTGGGAAGGGGTCGGATACATTTGACATTTAGGGAAGAAAGGGCTTAATTGAGGTGATCATGAATTCATGATACACCCATTTTTTGGTGGTTATATCCAATCACTTGAGATTGATTTCTTGGAACCCATGCTTGTAGGGTATTCTCATACTTTAAGCTAACATGACATGCTTTTTGTTTTGATGCTTGGTTGGTGACTGGATAGAAGGTGTTTATAGGTAGGCTGTACTTTTGTCGTAGGACAACATTAATCATATCAACAAGGCTAGCAACTGTTAATTTATCAGTCCATCACCACCTGGAGGTAGATAAAATGGTAAAACGCCTTTTTTATTTTACCAGGATGTAATGTTTAAACTATGTTAAACACAATTAAGTAAAATTTGAGATTGTTTTAAAAGTGATGGTTCTGAACACACTTTATCTTTTCAAAAAGAATGACAATCACTTTGTACTCGTATGGTGAGTGTCCTACAAGCGAGAGTGCTCACGATACCCTATTACAAAATTGCAAGTTCCATCACATTTTGCTGCTTGATTATTAATTAATGTTGGTATTTACAAAGTTTTGTGCTTTAGTACTTGCACATATATAGCAGAGACCTTAAAGGCTCCTTAAAGAAATTTCTGCCATTTCTTTCTCAGCTTCTTTACACAATTCTTTAGTTAAAAGTGTGTTAAAGATGGAAAGATCAACAGTGACGAGGAAGAGCATATCCTCAAAACAACAGATGTTTAACATCATTGAACCCTCTCCCCCTCCTTACATATCGTTCCCGGCCAAAACAACCACCATCGATATAGATGCATCCTTCTCTTCTTACCTTAATCCACCATCAAAAGAACCCGGTAACAACATCAGCAGCGGCAATCAAGCTGTTGATTCAGAGATTAGCATATTCGATGCGCGGAAGTACTTCAATGATAGCAGCAATGATCCCAAGCTGAGCAAGAGAGTGTCTCCAGTTAACAATGTTATTAATCCAGAGCGATGTGAATACTTTTCTTCGGTTCCAAGACTTTCCTCTGCATCATCATCAGTGGATGGATATGGCAGGAACTACAGAGCTCGTTCTTTCCACGCAACACCGACAGCTTCTTCAGAAGCTAGTTGGAACAGCCAGACAGGTCTGTTGTCGAATCCACCAGGTGTTATTGGTGTCTCAATGCGAAATCCTGGTGATCAAGACAAGGAAAGAAAAGGTTCCGGAACAAAATGGCTTCTTGGTCGAAGATGTCCTTGCTCTGGCAAGAAATCTGTACAAGTTGAGGACAATTTATCAGAACCACCACCACCACCAAGAACCCCATCACGATCAATCCACAGCTCCAGGCTCTCTCATAAAAAACACAGTTTTAGTAACATTCCTGATCATTCTGTTGATCAAAGTTCAGTTGATCAAAGCTCGGTTACATCAGATTACTGGCACGAAAGACAAGAAATTATGGAAGTTCCTCGTACGCAGAGAATCTCAGCCGATACCAACCGTTTCCCTCTATCCACCCACCACCAGAACCATTTCCAGCACCGCCGTGTGGTGGCTTCACCTCCAAGACCCTTCGTTGATGGGGGAACTAATGGTTTTACTTTTCCTTTACTAAGCCAACCAACAACAACAACTCCAATCAAGCTTGTACTAAACGGATTGCCATTAACAAACTACTCAAATAACCCTTCCCTTGAAGATCCACCAAGAGACTCACTTGAAGTTTTCCGGCCACCAGCAGGCGACTCAATTCCGATCAAATCAACCGCAGAGACTCAACGGAGACCGAGCTTCACATTTCCAGCGAGTCCAAAGTTACGAATGACAATAACAGACGATGACATGGCAAGTGATGCAAGTTCAGATCTTTTTGAGATTGAGAGCTTCTCAACACAGACAACATCGTATCAAATGTACAACAACAGCAATAACAACAACCGGAGAGATTCATTGGACGAAGCTTCGAGCTTTAATGCAAGAAGAGGAGTTCAAGGAAACATTTACAGAGGAAGTCTTGATGAACCCATGACTCCATCAATTACAGAAGGGTATGAGCCAAGCGAGGCAAGCATAGATTGGAGTGTAACAACAGCAGAAGGGTTTGATCGAGCAAGTGTTACAAACTACTCCGTATCAGCTGACGAAATGTTCATGACAAGGTATAATCAACACCACCAGCAACACCAACACCAGGAGGCCGCGAAAAAGAAGAGATCAAGTGGTGGTGGTGGAGGGAATGGAGGGTTGTTGAGTTGTCGATGCGAGAAAGCGGTGAGTGTAGGGCCAAACCCTGTAAGATGCGTGGGAAATGAGGGACAAAGAGGAACAAACTCCACATTGAAGCATGTGAGTAGTAGGGCTCCACCACCACCAGTACCACCTCCGTTACCAGTACTACCAGTAATGAACAAGTCTCAGACAAATCGATTGTCTATGTCTTTTGCTGCGTAAGGAGTTGCAGGTTGTGATGGGTATTTTATTTGCCGCCATTTTGGAATTCCCAGAAAAGAAGAAACATATACTGCCTTCTTTTTTCCCCATAAGATCTTTGTACTTGAGAGTGATCATGGATTAGCTTTTTTTTCGTTTTCTTGTGAGTTTCCAATTCAAATGATTTTCTTATTTGTGAGTTTTAATCCCACATCTTGTTTTTTTTTTGGAATAAGTGAATGAATGCAACAGTTAGATTGATTAGTATCAGCAGCTAATGAAATTTTTAATATGATTTCTCCTTTCTTTTTTTTTTACCGCGAGGCGCCAAAATCCACATTCGTTTGATTGTTTGACTAATTGATTTTGCGTTGTGGGTTCAAACTTAAGACTTTATATAAATTCCTCAAATTTTAGAAGTGTTTATTGCAATTTGAATCGCCTTCTCGGTTACAATTCCTCACTTTATATTTTTTGTTCTAAGTCATGCAATCAAAAATGTTTATTGCCATTTGAGTTCTTTTGTTGATATAATTAAAAAATGAAATCTTGCACACCTTTTTTGTTGTTAATGTCAATGACAAATGCTGAATCATGTCGTTCCTGTAGCAGTTTTTGATCTGTTAATGAGATTTGCATTCAACGTGTGATGGAAAGCAGTTGTGAGGAGATACGCATATGTAGAATATAGCGTGCTACTATGTCACATTAGTCTCTTGCTTTCTTCTTGCTTTAATGAATAGCATCAGAAAAATGTCGCAATGAAGTCCCTTTATTTGGAAACAAACATACATAAGATGACACCAATTATGAGGGCATGATGAAACTACATAACAAGCAAAAATTGTACTCCAAAAGTCAACAATGCCCCACCAGGAGTTTCCTTTCAAAGATTCATAGCTATCAGGAATTAGATTTGCAGAATGATAATGCATATATTTTCAATGTACAGTGCAACACAAGGTTTGTAATGTTAAAACAAATTCTAAAGAAAGTGAGGTAATCGATAAGATTTAAGATTTATAATTCAAATCGAGTAAGTTCTCTATATCAGAACTCAAATTTGAAATCTTCAGTTAAGAGATAACGACTATATGTCAATTTATCATTAACATTTATAGTCAAAGATAATGAGGACTTGCCACTGTATCACATCTACCGTTAGGAGCTAGAATCATTGAAAGAACTTGAAGCATCTAACTGAAAATGTGGCGATGAATGGTTGAAGCATAAAGCTAGGGAGTCCATATATATCTATTGGGTTCACAGTTTGAACTGTTACAAATCATTTACAAAACTTGAAGGCCTGGTTTAAGTTTGGACCCAGCTTGAGAAATTCAGTGCATTTAGCAACACAGCAACAGCTGAATGGCTTAGCTGGCCCATGGTTTTGGACTCATTAAAGACGTATCTGGCAAAGTCTCCCAGGCACAGCTGTTCTTAAGCCATAAATAGTGGAAAAAAAGAAACAACAGACCGTGAATCTAGCAGCATCAACGGCAGAAACCACCCCTGGTTTTCTCCGTTTCAGTAAAACACTAGAGAACCAGTGGGCTCTCTGTATGGTAAACTGTTTAAGAATCACTATATAAGCAACATAAGCTCAAATAGCCTTCAAATTAATTTCATTTCTCAGAATAAAAAAGTCAAGGTGATTAATTTTGTTTTTCTGTTGATTCCATGGCTTCTCTTGTACTTCTAGTGTCACAGCTTCTTCTCCCATAAAACTCAAATCTTGCTTTTGTAGCCACATCAACGGTACCGTCTTCTTCTCTTGCTTCTTCTTCTGTTGTTGCTGTCTCTTCTACCACTACCCAGAAGGTTTCATCATCGAAAAAATTCACCAGTGAGCTTGAATCAGAGACTTCATTAGCTGAAGATGTTGAAGAGCCCAATTCTCCATGGAAGCATTGGCTTGGCCTTAGACAGGGTAACGACGACCCAGTTGCTAAAGCTGCAATTTTTCTGGTTAAACTCTGCTTTTTAGCATAAATCAAAGCGAAAGAAATTTTGGGATTTGGTTTCAGAAGAGAAAATTTTAGGATTATATTTAATTTTTATTTTCAATTTGTTCTTTTTTTTTTATAGGATGCAGGGACGACCGGTAGATGATATATTTCTGCTGGGCGTAATTATGCAGGTTTTTAAACCCGAAGACATCTTTTCTGCTGCGGAATGTTTCCGAGAGCCATAACTGATACTCGAACACGAACTTGGGCCCGTGCTGAGTAAGGTCACCGTAACACTTCACCGAGAACAAGCAGATTGGACCTGAACAACCCAACACTAGTGCAACACGGGGCTCGAACTAGCAATCAAACCGTTACAAAGTTAGAAAATCGTAAATTTTCATTGCTTGTTACAAAGTTAGAAGTCAATCAACAAGTATAACTTTTTGATGTTGCTTAAATATACCTATTAATTCAAGTATAAATTGATTGCATTTTGATCTTAAATGTGTTTAATTATACATAAATTTATTATCTTTCATGTTTTATTGTATGGTAAATGAATTGTATGAAAATGAGTTAAAAATGATGAAAAAATGATGCAAAATGATGAAGCCTTAAACCAACTCATGATTGGATGAAGAAATTGAAGGAAAAGAAAAACAAAGAAGTGTCACGGCCGTGGTGGCCAAGTTCTATAACCATGACAAGCAAAATTATAAGGAAAAATATGGCAGCAAAGTGCCACGGTCGTGGTAAACAAGTGTCACGGCCGTGGCACCCAAATTTTATGCCTTTTCCTTTGATAAAAAGTGCCACGGCTGTGGCACTCAAACCACTACGGCCGTGGCACTCCTACAACTCAAAAATCATGTGACGAAAGAGAGAGAAATTGATGGGGACCAAATGCACAATTAAGGGCATTTTTTGGAGAATATTTTTAGGATTTGTGAGGGACCAATGGACTATAAATACACCTCTTCAACACCATTTTGGGATCATTGGAAGAAGCCACACTTCACCACAAAACTTAGAGAGAGAAAGTGAGTTCCTTGAAGAGACCTATGATTTTGGAAAGGAAACCCCTCATCTTTTGCCTTTCATTTCTTGTTTTTATTTTGGTGATGTTGTTTTCCTTTCAAGGTTAGTTTTTATTTTTATTTTCTTTGAACAATAGTAGTTTAGGTTTTATATTTGAATTTTGAGTTGTAAGTTTTGATGGATATTTTCTATATTTATGAATGAGTATTGTTTTTAGTGCTTTATTATCTATATCTAAATATTGTTTTGAATGTGTTTTATTTTCATATTTGAAGATTACTTAATGTGTATTGTAATTTGTGTTCTTTTTACGATATTTGCCCTTAGATTTGATTTAATGGCTTGTTTCAATTGACTATTGTTGAGTTTGATCACTTTGATGATAATTTAGATAATCTTAATTGATAGATCGATAGATGAAGGTTAGGAGAGGTCGACTTGCATTAAACTTGTGTAGTTTAGGATAGAGATATACCTATGCCTACAAAGTGTTCGATGAAATTCCTCCAAAGGACTTAATGAGCCTAGTTGGACTAAGTGAGGCTGAAAGGACCCTCCTAGACAATTGTAGGTACGACTTGAGTGACATCGATAAAGGCCTTGGGTTAGTCTTGCAGAGAGAACACTCAATCTCAAAAACTCATTTCATTTATTTGGTAAAAAGAAAGTTTGTGCTTGCATTTCATTCATCCAAATGCTTTATTTATTTTGTTATTGCATTTTATGTTTTTAAAATCAAACCTAACTCAACTCAAAATCTCAGTTTTTATTGTTTTCCTTTATTTTCGATCACTAACTAGTACTCATTCCCTTGGATTCGATAACTCTAGGGATACTCCCAAGGTAAAACTACATCGATTTTAGTACGCTTGCTAGACACCGATCACTTTTCACATATATAGTAGTTGTAGGAGATTGCATTACAAGCTTCTTTCTTGCTGTGATCTTAATTACAAAAATCAGAAGTTGATAGTGGCAAGTGTAGACATTATATATATGAACAAACTATAAAAAGATGGAGTTTTTGTGTTGTTGAAGATCATGCAGTGGGGTAGGAGGCTTGCATTGCTATGCCACAGAGACCTTCCTTTGCAGAAACATTTCTCTGTATTCTTATGTATCCTTCCTCACCCCATTGTGTTCCCCACGAGTTCTTCACCAACCAGTGACTCATTCCATTGCTCTCTCCATACCCAACATCCGCCATTCCATTATCCAAGTCTGTTCCACATGATCCAGTGAATATCCCACTTCAGTAGAACTGAAACTCGAACCCTCCAGCATCAATGGCAACCGCCACTGTCTGTTTAGCCACGGCTTTCATCAGTGCAGCTTCATTGTTGGCTAGAACATCCTCATAGTCCATAATCTTGGTCGCGTGATTGGCTTCCTCGTTGCTTTTGCATGCTCCGTCGCTTCCTTGGTATGGATAGTTAGCCTCAGTGGTTATGCCTTGATTTTTGATGATGAACTTGAAGACATCATCCATTAAACCTCCTTGGCAGCCTTGATCTTCACCTTTTGTATCACAATCAACTAGCTCTTGCTCTGAAAGGGAGATCAGCTTACCTGTTGACAGTTTAGTGACACCCTCCTGCCACTGCCGAAATGCCCAGCAACAATCTGCAACATTGTCCAACTTAATTACAATTTGTTGATGCCAACTTGAATGCTGTAAAGTTTACATCTTTGAAGAAGAAAAAAACTGATTTTTGAAACTTACCACATTGGCCTTCATTCTTGATGGCTGTGACAGCTCCTTTCTTTCTCCAATTCATGCTAGAGGGAACTAGTCACATTTTCGTATCTGAAAGGTCCGGATTGTTCAGAGCACATATGGCCCTTGAATCTGTTCCTGGAGGCTTTGAACTCTTCATTTGTAAGATCAGCAAACTGATTAACACCAAACTTGTACGGCTTTGATGATTCCTTGTTGAAAGAGTCTATACGAGCTACGTTTTGCTTGAATATTTTGTAATGCATTTCTTTCTCCCTTTCATTCTCGTATACACGTCCTTACTGAGTCATCCACTGCTCATGCCTCTCCTTCATTGATGCTTCTTCCAGAGCCAGAGCTGCCAAGAGGAAAACCAAGAGCAAACAAAAGCGTCGTTGTTGCTTTCCACTCAAGTGCATATTAATTAGCAGTGGTTTCAGCTTCAATAAACAAGAAAACTGAGAATTCAAGCAGGCACACTTTGGTTAGTCCACATTGTGACGGTCAAGCTTCATGTCAATTGTTGCAGATCAAATTTACGTGCCCTGGAGAATGTTGAGATTTGGACACTCCTTATATGTTGGATTAGCACCAACGTTATCTCATTCACATTTGTCATGTAATGACTAATCAATATATTCTAGTTATTATGCATGCAAAACAATCAAAATATTGTTCTAACCTCACAGTACCGTTTTGATCATGATCATGTATATAAAACTATAGTTACAGGTATATTCATTAGTTTACTTCAATTTTAACTGAAATGGAAGCTGTACCTTGGATTTAACGAGAATTTTTTAATTAAATCACCTGTATCAAGATATCTAATTTGGCGGCAATCACCTAATATTTACAAGTAGATATTTCATGTTTGAACCTTGACGGTGGTGAGAAGTAAAATAACCCTTACCTTTTTTCAAAAAAAAGATATCTATTCGAACCAAGCAGATCTTTGTGGGTAGTAAGGTCTCTCTGTTGCATTTTTAAGCTAATCCAAACTCAAACTTTGAATTCTCGAGTTTTAAAGATTATTGGTATCGAGAAAAGTTCATACTGCTCCACCATTATTCTCTTCATACATTGTCCTTTTTTGTTTAACAGTATCACAGTTGATACTAGTATCATACATGTACTATTGGATCTTCCTAAGCTCCATAAAAATGCTCTACGTAAAAAGAAAAAATAAAAGATAAAAAGAAAAAGTTACGTACAAATGCAAAAATTTAGTACTAGATTTAATTCGAATGCCAAGAGGTCGTGACTTTGATCACTGATGAGATATGAGGAAACGGCCTATTAAAATCCATTTAATATCAAGAATGTAACAAAAATATTACATTTTTCATTAAAGATATGCGTTACAAAGTATTAATTTCTCAAGTCGTCATTTTATAAATAGACATGAGGAACACTTCTCGAGGTATGCTATACTCTTCATACATACTTACACTCTACCAAAATAGCTACTGACTTGAGAGTTAGAGACTCTCCCGGAGAGCATCCGGATCTTATCGTATTTTTTGCTTTCACGTTCACGGTTTCCGAGTATTCAAGTTTTTTCAGGTCCCAAGGTGATGTTTACGGTCCCGAGTATTCAATGAGGCAACAACTATCACGATGGAACAAATAAAATGAGTTATAAGAAAAAAAATGCAGAAATCTAAGGTCGACGACTGCCAAAAAAGATTTGCAAGTTTTCACGTAGTCAGTAGAGTGAAGACAAGTCATTTTATTCAAACAAACGAGCAGTTCTCTATGAAGGAAATTCACGAAACAACAGAGGTTTCTCTTGATTAAGTCTCAACAAACCAACTTTGTGATGAACATTGGATTCAAATTTATGTATTGCTTGCTCTGAGCAAGTCTTTGGAAGTAAGACAACCTTAATCTGTGTTTCCTGGCAATGTCAGAGCGGATCAAACCTGAACTGTTTCTCCTTAATCCGTGTTTTCTGGCAACGCCAGAGCGGATCCAACCTGAACTGTTTCTTGGAGCACCTGTAACTATTACTGTTGTATTCTCAGTAGCAAAGTTCGACAGAGCCACCATTGTCTCTGGCTCAGAAGCTGATGAAGCATCGACAAGAAAAATGTGACTAAAATGGCCAGCAGCTATTCCTTCATTATGCAGTCGAAAGCTACTAACGAAAGTGGACAGTATCACTCTGTACTTCTTCAGTTCCTTAAGTGAAGGACAAGTAAAACACTCTCCTTCATAATGAGACAAGTCGAGGACGTCGGTAGGTACTCCGTCTATTTCCCGGAATGCGGCATTGGCTCGGAACATAACCCAATCTGGAATCTCGTTCTTTAAGCTTCTCATAAGCACATCGCATGTTTTGTTGATAGGCGCACATATAAGAACTCGCCGTGTTGAAGAGCTTCGCAGGATTTGTACCACTGCATCTTTAACTATCACTCCAGTTTCTGACAGTTGCTCATTAGGAATTGAATCATATGATGCGTTCAACCTTGCGAAGAGTGGACCCTCAACAAGATATGGAGGTGCACCCCCAGAGCTCAGAATGTGATGAACTGCAGATTTTTGTTCCGCAGAAAGTTTATGACAACACCAATTCGAAGGCCAAGTGGGTGTAATTGCTCTGGAGATGTAATCAGGGAAAATAAAACTCTGAAACAAAAGAACAGATGCAGCTGCAATGGCATGGTGAGCCCTTTTTAAACAAACTCTGTTAAATGAAAAGCTAACATCATATCTGCGTAAACAATGATGCTGATAATGAAAATCTTCGCCAAATTCAACTAATACAAGAGTGCTCTTCTTCACTCGATTGACAATTCCCTGATTTAACAAATAGCAGCGATGTCAAAAAGTATTTACAATTATGAGTGATTATCGGCAGGTTATAAAGCTTCATACATCGATCTCTATCAATTTTTGCGCTTGTTCTTTTGACTGTTTTGTTGTTCAACTCATGTGCTCAACTACACATATCAAGATGGTAGTTTAAGGAGCTAACCTTAAATGGATCCCTTTGTTCACCTGAAGGTCGTGCAAACACAAAGTCCCTTGACAGAATAAATGGCCGCCTCTCAGGAACTGAATCAATCTCCAATGATACAAAGATTTTATTTTCCTTTTTGTGATTCTGATGTGTGATTGTCCTTGCTAGACGTCTTAACGATTTCTGCTTTGTGCAAATCCAGACTGACATTCGCCAATGTGAATCCATTCCATTTCTGATTCAAGCAAGAAATTAATAAAAATAAGTTGAGCCATCAATTAAAAAACATGAAGTCAGCACCAAGACACCAATCAATACATATACTGTAAGTTTCATCAAAACAACCCTTAAGCTCAGATCAATATGCATGGATGATGGGAATGAATGGTTTACTTTAAGTTGCGGTTCAGACTCTCAGTTTTATTTAAGCAGTTTCAGACTCTCAGCTTTTAAAAACGGTTGTTATGATCTAATAAACCTATAATAACAGTAAACAACCAGGTGACAATTGTACATGCATAGATACTTAGAGAACTCAACTGCTGCTAAAAAGGAACATTTAAGAAGTACCTCAATGTAATAATCTTCAGCATAGAGAAGAGCAGCAAAATAATCCTTTTACGTTGATGAAGACAACAGTTTTAACAGAATGTCGGGCACCTTGTCATTCTTGATTATATTTTCGATAGCCTCTGGAATTGAATAAAGAGGTGTTTTGGCTTTTCCCTGCTGTTTATTCTGTTTTGATGAAGATTCATTATCTTTTT
>CAODLS013981145.1:0-16798 GCA_948243855.1 Flueggea neowawraea
GCTTTTATATGGGGACGCCTATTCTACGTGGTACTTAGCCTTAAGTATACCAATGCTCTGATGAAGTCCTAGCTATCAGGGAGTGTTGATAGTCATGTTGTCTTGGCCTAACACATGATTTGATTTTGTGGCGTTGTCCACATATATTCTGTAATTGGGTGGTTGTGGAGCCCACACCTGTTATATCTTTGTTCCTGGTTCCCTTATCGCTATTATACTCTAACTCTGTTTTGATTCTATAATTAGTATTACAAATGTTTTCGTGTGTGTTGTTTGCTTTGTTTGCAAATGTTTTCGAAATATTTTCGGAAACTCTACTACATGTGTAGTGTGTATATATATGTACTCTTTGTTATACTTGCGTGTGGTATTTTAAACTGTTTTCAAACCAGTCTTTTGAAGCACATATGAGGTACTCTGGAGTGTCATTTCTCACTGGGTCCTAACCCCCGTTTGTTTTTCTTTGTCTATATCTACTTTATATGTAGGTTGACTTTTGACTCGGCAACCGTTTGACATCTTGCTTAGTGAGGCATTGTATATTGGTTGGTGACGCTCTTTTGGTCGGACTCCTTATTTTGTTTTAGAGCTCTGCATCGAGATGTTGTTGGGTTACTGGATTTTTTTATTTTGCCTTTTTATTTCTCTGATATATCTTATACTCTTTGTATTTGATTTCACTGATATTTCATTTTGATATTTATTATATATACACGTGTTTTACCATCAATGTTTATATAAACATTTTTATAATTAAATGGGTAACATTTCTGATATTCTGAGGCTTGTGTGAGATGAGACAAGCTTCCATAGACGATCTGCTTTACTGGCCAGTCATGGTCTAAAAACAGGTCGTGACACTTAACACCAGATTTGAAGCCAAGAAAGATACCCTTTACTGCCCTAGGATCAAATTTCGTTTTATGTTGAGCATGAGTAGAAAAATAGCATAAGAAACTTAATATCCGAAGATGGGAATAAGAAGGATGAGATTGAAATACAACCTTATATGAACTCTTATTAGACAGCAAGAGAGTGGGAAGTCTATTAATCAAATAGACGACATCCAAAACACAATCCCCCCAAAACTTAAGAGGTAAACTACGATAAAACCTTAGAGCCCTAGCAACATTGAGTATATGTTGACTTTCAAAATCCTTAAAATTCACCTGCTTCTCACAATCAGATTGAATATTTCTTCCTCACATCGTCATTTTGTCTCTGTCGCTCCTCCTTTCTCTCTCGGCCATATCTATCATCGTCTTCTCTTTCTCTCTCTCTCTCTCTCTCTCTCTCTCTCTCTCCGCTCTATCTCTGAACAATCATTTTCTCGACACTCTCTGGACATCTTCGGCGTGTGATTGCTCTATCTCAGAGGCGTCTATCTCAGAGGTGAAAAAAGGTATAATTTTCTTTTTGGCTTTTACTTTTTGGGAATGGAATGGAATGGATATTGAGGGTTGTATCTGTCCTATCTCTGTGGCTTTTAATTTTTGGGAAATAAAATGGAAATTGAATGTTGTATATGTAGATTTTGGAAATATTTTTGGAAGAATTATAAAGTGATTTTGTTATTTCGTAAGAGACAAACGTTGTGAACTAATTTGTTGGTTTTCAATTTGTGGAAATGGAAGGTGAATTTTTTATGCTATTGTTTGGTGGAAATGGGTGGGAATTTATGTTGATATTTTGTTAGATTAATAGAAAGGGGTAATTGTTCTCATTTGTCTGAAATCACAGTGTTGATATTTTTTCTGCTTTTGTTTTCTAGAAATCACAATGTGGAAATGTTTTTGTTTTATGATATTTTGTTATAAAAGCATTAGTATTTTTTTCTCAATTGTTCTGTTTTTGAGCCAGAAAGATGGCAGGAGGTGGTGTTATTCCTTTTTGTTATTGTGGAGTGTTGGCTGTATTGCGATCGTCGACGACAAATTCAAATCCTGAAAGACGATTTTTTGGATGCAGGAGATATGGGAATGTAATGATAGGGAATGTAATGATAGGGAATGTAATCTTACTCTGAATTTGGATTTATCTGCTTTATTAAAATTGATGGATTCACTGGTTTTCAGGGAACAGAGGTGCAGTGTGCTTTCTTTCAATGGTATGATCTGGAGGTTACAAAGGACACACCTATAAGGACTCGTGATAGTAATGAGATGATGAGATTGTTGAAGCGTCCACAACAAAGTGGTGAAGGATTTGAAGAGGTGTCCCAACCTGTTACACAGTCAAGTGTAGAACCCAAGCAACCTTGTGCACAACCTGTTGCAAGATCTGTGGATGATGGAGCTCTATTTTGGAAGGTCCTAGTGTTCTTTTTAATTGGTGTGTTAGTTGGATGTGTATCTAATGGGTGAACTGTTAGGAATGTTGTATTTTTTGGTTTAGGTAAGTGAAGGATTAAAACTCTTTGTGTAAATTTACTTATTTGTTCTATTCCATCAAGTTGTTATGATGTTATTACCAATTCAAGAATTTTTGTAGTTTTATATGTTTCAACATTTGCAACATTCAATAGAAGATATATTTGATAACCATTCATGCTATGCAAAATAGAGTTCTGAGGAATTAAAGTTGACAGTGCATTTGTGCTTTTAAAAGCACACAAAATAGAGTAATTATAAATCTAAGTTGACAGTTCATTTGTGCTTCTAAAAGCACACAAAATAGAGTACTTACAAAGCTAAGTTAACAGTTCATTTGTGCTTGTAAAAGCACACAAAGTAGTGTATTTAGGATTAAAAGTTAACAGTACATTTGTTCTTTTAAAAGCACACAAAATAGAGTTTTGAAATTCAGTACTGCGTGTGGTTGGATTTGTTGGTTTGGCTTTGTTGAGATGAATGGCTTCTTGTTGTTCTTAACATATCAGAAGCTTGTTGTTGTAATTGCCTTCTTGTCATAGCATTTTTTCCCTTCCATTTTAGACTTGGTGGTCGAAAGCCTATGTCTCCAGTTACAGTAGCCGAGCTCACAGTTGGTGTGCCAGAGGTTAAGATTTGTCCTTGACCAGGTACACCATTCTGAAAGCTCACACAGCAGTTAATGAGAAACCCATAACACAGAATTCTACGAAAAGGTCAAATTGTAAAATGGAAATCGTTACTCACATATTCAGCGTAGAATCTTGTTGTTTCATTGACATATACGCCATATCCAGCAGAAATTCTAGATCTCTTGTTTTGGGTTTCGACACCTAGGTTAGTAGATCTCTTGTTTCGAGTGGCACCTTAGGTAGTCAAGTTCTGGGATAAGGAACAAAATAAAAGAATAAATCACATATATAAATTTTTCAATGATAATACTTTTGTGAAAAATAGATTACCTCTTGAACATTGTTACTGTTTTGAGGACATCTCCGCTTGTTATGGCCAGTTTCTTTGCATAGACTACAATGTATATGTGTACCCCTCCTTGTCAACTTTCCTGTCTTTTTCACCTCACCTTTGTCTTTCCTTCTATTCTTTTTTGGCCTACCCGGCTTTTTCTCGACTCAGGCCATATGTTCATGTTAGTGAGTGGTTGTATGAAATGGGAGTATGACTCCAGGAAAGTTTCCTTCCTATACCAATGTGATACATAGTCTTCGAGATTGAATTTCTTGTGTAAAAAGAATGACATATTTAAACAGAAAAAAAGTTATCAAACAAATAGATAACATATCTCAATTCAAGCAACAAAGAGCTTACTTGTGATTTATCGCACATATTGCATATGCACATGGAATTCCCTTCAATAACCAATACCCGCAAGAACACTTCCTCTCATTGATGTTAACTACATGTTTGAATTTTTCATGTGTTACCTCATATCCATTATCCCCATTCCATTCTATGTGACAGTCCATTGCCATTTCTTTGTTATTTTCAAGAACTCTCATTGCCATTGGGGATATGTCACAAAGCCAAGTATATGCGAATTCTCTCATTTTACAAGTTCTTCTCATAAGCATGATGTGAATTTCTTCAAGCATTGAGATAATGGATTTGTATTTTGCTGTTAGAATCCATGAATTGAAGGTTTTTGACATGTTGTTATCAATGGTATCGCATTTGCTTTGTGGATTAAAATATACCTTGCACCAAGCTTCCTTATTGTAAAAAAGCAACTCCTCCATGATGTTGTTGCCAAGCTTAGACAATTCTTCAAATTATCTTTCAATTGTGCCTAAAAAGTCGATCGAGCACATTTCCAAAATGCTTTGCACCTCTCTGCACCCTTCCATTTCTTATCCCAGTTAGCGAGGATGTGACGAACACACATCCTGTGCTCGGCTTCAGGTAGGATGTCACATATTGAAGGCACCAATCCCTGCACAGAAAAAAAAATCGTGGAGGAGTTCCTCAATAACTGGCAGGATTCAACAATAAATGGCAGAATTGATAGATAAAAAAAAAAAAAAGAATGGCAGTGATTTTCCTCACCTTTTGCATGTCGGTCATAACAGTAAACAATTGACCTTCAGCCATATCCAAGTCCTCCTTTAGCAAATTAAGGAACCAAGACCACGTCTCCTTTGTCTCTTGCTCCACAACAACCCATGCAATCGGAAACATTTGAAAATTGGCATCCTTTCCAACAACCACCAGTAGTTGACGTTCAGTGACGCCCTTTAAAAAGCATTCGTCTAAGCCAATTAGTCTTCTACATCCGTGCTTGAATCCCTCTTTTTGTGCTTTTAAGCAAATGTACATTACCTTGACTAACAATTTACCAGGCTCTTTTTGTGGATCTACTTTAATGATAACTGTAGACTCGTGATTGGTTCTTAAAATTTCATCCCGATAGTCAAACAACCTGGCAAACTCCACCGTGTAATCTAGAGTCGTAAAATTTGAACCGGACTGGAACCGAACCGGTCAAAACCAGAACAGTGAACTGCACAGTAAAAACTGTCGGTTCACTGTTTGATTTCGGTTCAAAGGTCTTGAGAACCGTGGAATCGCCGGTTCCAAACCGGTTGGAACCAACAGTTCGAACCGCCAGTTAAATCGGCGGTTCAATCCTTATAAACCAATAGTTTTAACCCAAACCAGTGGTTTAAACCTTCCAAAACCAGTATTTTAATCAAAACTAGTTGTTCAACCTTCTAAAACCATATTTTAACCTCCTAAATTAGCGGTTTTAACCTTTTTAGGCCATTATTTTTAACCAAAATCAGTGGTTTAACCTTCCTAACCTCGGTTTTAACATTAGTTAAAAAACAATTTTTTTTAAAAAAAAGATTCAAACCGAACCGGACAGAATTGAAACCAAAACCGCTGGTCGAACCGTTATAAACTGAAACGGAACCGCCCAGAACAGCCCCTGGGAGGTTTGGTTCAGGATCCAGGAACCAGAACCGCCAGTTCGCGAACCGTCAACACATCTGCTGTAATCACCCATGTGCTCTCTCAAAACAACCTTCTTTGCTCTAGAGCAAATGGTCCTACCCACATATGTCTTCAATTCCTCCTTTACCAAATCTTGTAACTTCCAAATCCTGGTGGACGGTTCTAAAATTATTCTCTTCTTATAATGATAAGCAATGAATTTTGAACCACATCGTCGATTCAAATTGGACCTATAGCACTTATGCTCACGTTTATATGTCTTCACTACAAAATCCTTTGTTCTTTTGTCTAGAGAAGCAAAAAGCATCCAATGACAACCTTTTTTGGCTCTACTACACTTAACTCTCACTCTATCATTATCATTTTTTTCAAAATCTAATTGTATATTACTGTAAACACTATACTTAGTTACATCAAACCTGAATTGTTGCACAGAAGAAAATATCATACCAGTCTCCCACAGAGGTATCTTGCATTCCTCATCATAGTGAACTCCACGCCGTTTTGACCTCTTGAACTCGCAATCATCCCTTTCATTTTCACTAAAATCTGAAGCAAACAAATCTGCATCAGAGCTAGATATATACTCCTCATCACCACCTAACTTTCTAGCATACTCCTTCCTTCATTGCAGATCCTCAAAACCTTGGTAATATTCCGCCCGTTTTTGTTAGGAATATTGTAGCTTTATGACCAAGTCGGATTTGATCTTGGGGATAATCGGACATATTTTTTGAGGATTAGGTATTATCGAATCTCAAGGGAGGCCCGATGCATGTTGGAAAGCGTGAAATGTTAAGTATGTGATTTGAAAGCAAACAACGTGCGTTGAATTAAGTACAATGTACGTTGTATAAGTACGACGTACGTTATCTGGGATGCGAGGATGATCGACATACGTTGTCATGATACGACGTGCGTTGAGTTGTGTTTCTTCAAATCTGTGGCTACTAGATGTTTCCCAACGTGCGTTGTGAGGTACAATGTATGTTGTGCACAGCCACAACGTACGTTGTCATTGTGTATGACGTATGTTGTCTTGGTAATTGTCGAAACAGTGCGTTTTGATTTGCAGCTCTTAAAACGGTCGAAACTCGACTTTCACCGTCATTTCTTACTCAAATCACTCTCAATCGGTCTGAAACTCTCTCACATTGCTCCCCCAACGTTCCTAATCCATTTCTAAGATAAGATCAACATCCTTTCTTCATTTCTAACTCATTTTCATGCATTGATTCATGAAAATATCATTTGGCCGAATTTAAAATGGGTTTCAATTTTTGGATTATTCTTGATGAATGGATGTTAGATGATGCTAGATCATGTTAGATAGGACTTAGATAAAAACAATTCAATCTTTGAATCGAATGATTTGGTGACCATTTGAATGAACTAGGGTTTAGTTCGGGTTTTGATGATTTGAGCATGATTGAGAGTTTATTTGTGAAATCTGAGGTTAGATTCATGCTTAGGGGGTCGATCACAGTCAGGATATATGATTGGTTTTGATATTTATTGGTTAAATCAAAAGTTTAATAATTTTGAGAATAAACTTATGGTTCTAGTAGTTTTGTAAATTTCTGGGAAGTTTGCATAGACTTGTAATTTCTAAAAATTGGCAGTATAGATTTGTAATTTTGAAAAGTCAAGTTCTAGATTTGTAATTTTGGAGAACTTGGAGATATATTTGTAATTTTAAAGACGAAGAACACCGAAATGCATCATTCCACTTTTGCACAGATAACTCGAGTTATATGAATCTCGTCTAACTCGAGTTACAATTCTGGATAATTCAAGTTGTATAAGGGTCACACAACTCGAGTTACATCTTACTCTAACTCGAGTTATCCACTATCCAGACTCGCTATTCTCAAGGTTCTATAACACCAACCCTACATGTTCATCAGCATTATCGACTATCAATCAAAACTCCACACTCTCAATAAGGACGAGCATCAACGATCATCAATTGGAACTCCAATCGTTATAGGGAATATAGATGGAACGAGCGGGATATTACAGTTATAGTTAACAGTGGCGCACTCGATTAACCAGTCCATTCTTACTTGTTTGATAGTCCCAGAACGCTCTGCAGATTATTTCTCTAACCACTAGACAACTCCCAGGACGCTCTACAAGGTTTAATCTATGGCAGCAGTAAGAACCAAATAGATCCCTATTCTAGCCAATCAAACCAGAAACGTCGTGATTCATTTAAACCAGATTATTCAGCTACATAACATGAATAACGTTCAGTAACATTCATCCAAGTTATTCGTTACCTATATTAGGACTAATGTGATGCACTATCAGTCCTAAATAACAGTATATTATCTCAATCAATCTACTAACATGCCTTATCAATTAATCAATCAAAATAAAAATAAAAGAACATATACAGAGTAAATGAATAAATGATCGAAATATTTGATAACAATTAAAATAAAAGTTTCACAACATATCAGGATTGAACTCCGAAAATACATCAACTAGAAAAAGGTTTAGTTACACATGCTAGAAGAAAGAAAGCACAAAAATTGAGAGAGAAATGGTTGCCAAGAATGCGTGAATGACTAGATGGGGAAGATAAGATAGCCATCAAAGAGGAATAGAAAAAATATTTATGTGTCCTAATTAGAAAAACCTAATTCTCCTCCTAAAATGGCTAATAATAATAATAATAATAATGTTAATTGTATTGATCCAATAACAAAACTTAGTTAACAGCCCTTTTAGACGTCCAGGAGGCTCAAAAACCAAGGCCCAATAGTGCAACACATGGCCTAATGCACAACGGTCAAACTGGACAACACGACTACTTCAGCGTAGTCACGCAAAAATGTAGTTTTAGCCTGAAATGCACATAAACAGCTCCAAATCTTTATATTTCACTAATGTTCCACCTAAAACACCAAAAAAACATAAATCACATAAAAACAAACGAATAATAACAATTTATAATGCAAAACAAACATAAAATATGTCTAAAATGCATTCTATCATGTACAAATTCATTTTCTAGCAGACAATGCAAAATAAAACCTAACACGATGTTTGCAATACAATTCTGAAAATGTTAAAGCTATATTTGTAAGAGTGAATATCAACACTCTTATTAATCCACAAAATACAACTTCTAATGCCAATCCTTAAAATTATAATATTTACAATAAAATTATGGAGTTCTAGGACACATGAACTATGCAATACCCCGAATACTTTTTATAAATATTTTTGGATAATTATATTTGGAGTAATTTAATATCTTTTATTGTTTAACAAAATGAATAATTCAAAATCATTTTGGGACTAATTGTGTCAGGTGACATTCTGCCTGGTTATAATTTTCCTATCAATAAAATTTTTGCCACCACTTGCTCTAAGGCCTGCCCAGTAGTAGGGTTGCTATGGGTTTTGAATATTCTCGAATAGAACCAAATACTGGACCAAAAAAATCCTTTGCATTTTGACTTTCTCGTAATCAAATAGTCCCAAAATTTAAATTTTTATTTAGAATGATTATGAATCTTAAGTAATACCTATATCGAAAACTATCTCAAACTAAAGAACTAAAACAAATATCAAAAATTATATATATATATATATATATATATAATACTCTGTTAATAGACCTAAATATTTTTATTCTACTATACACCATGCCTCATATGATAATCTACTAAGTTAGTTCGATTAAACTAATTTTACTTACAACTTAATAAGTTCAAGTAAACTAAGTAACTATTGTTATTTTTTTCAAAAAGATGTAATTTTAAACATTTGTTAAATACTTAAAATAACACCCATAAATTATACTCTAAACACTATATCATAAATCTTATACCATAAACCTCAAATTCCTAAACTAATATTATTAATCACTTAAATTTTTAATTAATATTCAAAGTATAATAATACAATTTATATATAAAAATATTTAATATTATAAACTAAATTATTTTTATATATATATTCAGTTTTTGTTTATTTAAGAAAATATTATACATATTGTTAATTTATTAAATATAGTGTCAAAATTACGTAGTTTCATCCAAAATTATGTAGTTTTGACTTACAAGCTAAAAAAAATAAAAAGCCATTTCACTCCCAACCTGCAATCCACAATACCAAACAAACAAAGGGAAAATTACTATTTCATTTTTGCGTTATATATGAATTCGTAATTATGCTACTATAGTTTGAAAAAGCTTTTATCTCGTCCCTAGAGCTTAACACCGTTAGTTAAAAGCAATGGGACACATCAGACTTGCTGAGTTACCATGTGGTACACATGCTACGTGGCAAAAATGATGATAATGCCCTTATATCTCCTCACTCTCTCAGCTTTCTTCTCCCACTCTCTGTCTCTCTCATCTCACTCTCATCTTCACTCTCTCTCTCTCTACACCTTTCTTCCTTCTTCTCTAGGCTTTTTTCTCCCACTCTTTGTCTCTCTCATCTCTCTTTCTCATCTCCATTGCAACAAATTGAAAGAAAATTAGGAGGAGATGGAAAATCGAAGAACCAATTAATTTCAAAACCCCATTTGCTTCAAATCTGACGTTGAGATCCGGAGAGAGGTGAGGGAGAAGAGTCAGGGAAGGCTTGGGATGAGGCTTGGGACGAAAATCGTTTTTGTGTTTTGATTTGAGGCGA
This sequence comes from Flueggea neowawraea, assembly GCA_948243855.1. NCBI lineage: Eukaryota > Viridiplantae > Streptophyta > Magnoliopsida > Malpighiales > Phyllanthaceae > Flueggea > Flueggea neowawraea. The sequence continues at coordinate 9,996 of CAODLS013981145.1, forward strand.
CAAAGGGGAGACAAGGAAGGCTTGGGATGAGGCTTAGGACATAACTCTCTCCCCTGCTCATTTCTGTTTCTTTCCTAAGAGCAACTTTTGGTGGCGGTGGTGTTTTTGTTTCTGGTATTCGTCAGTGGTGGTGGGTTGAGAATGGTGGTTGTAATACCCCTGTTGGATTCTGGTAAGGCTCTCTGTAGTCTTCCGTTTGGTTCCGTTTCAATTTTGATCGATACGAGTGTTGAGTTGAGGATTTATGTTTGTGAGAGATGTTACTCGAGTAAGCATTTGTGCGTTACTCGAGTAAGATGATGTGTGGATTACTCGAGCGGATTACTCGAGTAAGCTTTTGTGTTACTCGAGTAAACTGTGTTCTTGGATGAACATGAAGAACACCTGGGAAAAGTTTACTTGAGTAACATGATGTGTTACTCAAGTAAACAGGGTGTCACTAGAGTGAGAACACTATTTTAGGCAGGGGTTCATAAATACCCCCACCGTACTCTTTCACTTCTCTCACTTCATTTTCGTCACTCTCTCACTAAAATCGGTGTGAAACACATTCTCATTGCTTTCTGTTGTTCCCATTTCATTCCTAGAGGTAAGATTACGTATCTAATCTTTTTATTTCATTTATTTCATGTTTAGATATTCGGATTCATGCTTTAGGCCGAGTTTGCATTTGGGTTTGCATTTTGGGATGATTTTGAGAAAATGGATGCTTAGGATTGTTAGCTCTGAGTTTTTGAGGTTCAGGGAACATGATTCACTCTTTGAATCATCTTATTTGACGAGACATTGGTTAAGTTAGGTTAGCTTCATTTTTGGTCGATCTAGGGTTATTCCAAGTTGTTTTGGTGGTTTTGACCTTAGATTTGTGTTCAGGGCTTTGTTTAGAGTCAATATGGGTGTTTGGTTTTGATTTTGGTATGTTAAATCGTGTTACACGATTTTTGGGTTCGTTTGATTTATGTCTAACTCGAGTAAGGGGTTTGCTTACTCAAGTAAGCAAAGTCTTGTCTCACTCGAGTGAGATGTGGTCTTTATTACTCGAGTAAGAAGAGTGGTGTCTTACTCGAGTAAGCCAGGGTGTTACTCGAGTAAGATGGGGTCATTTGAGACTCGTTTTGTAATTTTGTATTTTGTATTTTGTCAATTTTTGAGAGTTCGGAGACTCTTTTGGGGATTCTGACTACTTAGAAAAGTTAGTTAGCTATTATAGTATCGTCAGAGGACTATTTTGTAATTTGTCAAGTCCCGGAGACTAAAACGTAATTTTGCACTAGTGAAGGATCAAGCTGTAATTTTATGTAGATTTTGTATTTTGGATCCAGAGTGATACGTTATCATTCGATATGGATCATTTGGGGTCTTTCGAGAGTCTGCATCTGCACTTCATACATCTGGTATTGCCACAGTACCACATTTGAGTTTGCTTCTGATATATCTATCGATATATGTTTGCTTTGGTCAACTTCCTATCCGTGCCCGAGAGACCAACCACCGACAAGTGGTGCCTGGCGGGTGTTTTGCACTTGGACTTCCAGGTGAGTGAATAACAGCTTCAAACATATAGACTGTGTCTCGAACTGTATATGTTTTCTGTTGTGTATAACACATATTTTGAAAAATGAACTAACCGATGGATTGACTAATGATAAACTGATTATGTGTATTAATCAGGACTCTATTTTGAAATTGATATATATGTACTATATATTTCTCATCTAATTTTGATGCTTATGCGCATACTCTGTTTTGATACTATATATTAGTATGCTTTTGTTTTCTGATATGGGACACCTACTGTTACAGGATAAAACGTGACCTTTGGTATACCAACGCTTTGTTAAAACCCAGCTATCAGGGTTGTTGGTAGCCATGTGTCCTAATCCGGCACATGATTTGATATGGATTGTAGCGGAGCCCACATACTTTGTTATTAGTGTCAAGTGCACGCCTTCTGCTTTGGTCTCATATATTTGTATATGTATTTTGACTCAGAAAATAAAAATTGTTTTATACGCCTCCGTGTTTATAATTGTTTTGAATGCGAACCCTTTTGTGATGGCATATATGATTTTGGGTGATGAATCAAAAAAACAGTGTTTTGGCTGATTTACTATGTGTTCGATTATTAAATTTTTTAACAAATGTTTTATAATCTGAATCGTTTGGGTAATTTGTTCTGATCTCTGAGGCTTATGCGAGATGAGCTGAGCTCCCACAAACGGTTCACCTCGTATGCCGGTCACGAGCTCACGATGGGTCTTGACAATGGTGGTCGGTTTGGTCTCTCTCTCTTTTGAGTCTCACGCAAACATGATAGATGACATGATTTGGTTTGTTTATGCGAGGAATGACACAAAAATAGAAAAATTGAAACCGTACAGGAGATGAATTGGTGATGTTGGAGACATTGGCAGTGGTATAGGGTAGTGATTTGAATTTAATTGTCTCGATTGGTTGCAAAAAGAAGAAGATTGGAGATTATGGTGGTTTATTATTTCGGTGGCAGTGGTAATGGAGGGTTTACTGTTTTGATGGTGGTGGTGATGGCAGAGGTGGTGTTGATTTGATTATGATGGTGATGTTGGAGACAATGGCAGTGGTATGAGATGGTGGTGGTCATGGAAGGTTTATTGTTTTGATAGTGGTGGTGATGGCAGATCTGATTTTGGGTGATGAATCAAAAAAATAGTGTTTTGGTTTTTGTGTGAATTTTGGATTTTGTGTGAAAAAAAAGAGGGAAAATCATTTCTGACGTGTCCATTCCATCCGACGTGTACTAAGGGAATATCGGTCTTTTCATCAATTTTGTCACTTTCAACTAATGGTGTTAAGATTTAGGGATGAAATAGTAGCTTTTTCAAAACACAATGGTATAATTACAATTTTGAATATAACACAGGGACCAAAATAGTAATTCCCGCAACCCACTCACTAGCATTTCAGACTTTCAGTTCTCCTCTCCCACTCTCACACACACTATCACAAACCTACTTGTTCGCCTCTATATACGCCACCGCCCCTCTTCACCGTCCTTCTCTGCCACTGCTCTTCAACATCTGTCCCTCTCAACTCTCCATTTTATATTTTCTTAGAAACCCTCTCAAATTTCAGTCTCCATTTCGGCTCTGAAACTATGTCTATCTCGGCGTTCTCTCTAGTCTCTATCTTGTCTATCTCTCTCTCTTTCAACGCCCCATTTCGATTGGTAAGTAAATTTGATATGTTAACTTCCTTTGGGAAATTAGGGTTTGGGGATTTTGAAAGCAAATTCAATATGTTAACTTCCATTTGTTGGTATTTTGTCTCAGATTGAGCTAATTTTCGTTTCCCTACAAACAATCAAAGGCATCATTTTACTCGAGAGTCAACACACTGAGTTTCACAGGTATGGTTCATTTCTTTTTGCGGATTTTTTGTCATTAAATCTTACTGAATTAAATGGGACAACACATAATTAAATTGGGAAAAAAGAACAAATTTGTCAAAACCTTCTTTATATTTTAGAAATTGGGATCACATAAATGTGTTAGAATTCCAGAAAAAATAAACTAATTAGCCTGTTGATGAAAAAAGTAAACTGATATTTTTATATTTAAGTTAAATTTAATGAAGAAAATCTTCAATCTCTGATAACAGTTTTCTCCGTCGAATCTCCATCCCATCTTGTCCCGAAATTCTGGGACAAACGAGATGGATATTTTAGTTCTCTGGGATGGGACCGGATCCACCTAAACAAGGATCTCCGAAAAATGAACCCTCTTTCGAGGTTGGTTCGTGATTTTTTTTTAATAAGTTCATGATAAAAGGTTTCTTTCGTGAAGATTGCAATTGGGTTTCTGAGTTTTCTCTCTCTCTCTCTCTCTCTCTCTCTCTTTTTGAATTTTGAGGGCAGATAATGATTGCAATCGGTTGTGTGAGTTTGATATAGAGCTACTGGTGAGTAGACTTAGTTTCTGAGACTGCACATTACCGGAGTGTACCGGATTTATATGCATTCATTTGATTGTTTTTGGTTGACAAAAAATTAGGATAAAAAGAGAAGAATCAGCTCAAAATTCAGAGTAAATCCAATTTGAGTTGCATTGGATTTACCAATTATTCCTCCAAAAGAATGGCTAGAGAATTCAAATTCGTGCCCTTGAAACTGACATTCATGAATTTTAATTGATGAACCAACCTTATTGATAGATGTTTTGATATGTAAATTTAAGTGCATATGTATGTGTCATATAATATGTGATATATGATGCTTTGGAAGTGGAAAAACATGGTTTGATGTGTTATTTTACGTGGTATTTCTTTTGCTTAATGGGGAGTATATAACTTTGAGAAAGATTGATCATGAAAGAATTTGAACTTTTCACAAAGAGCCACCTTTTGTCTTCTTTTGATTGTTCTTTGCTTGGGTTGTTGTTTGATTTGAGTAGTGTTACGGCTACGACATGCAATTAAGAAAGATGATTTGATGTGTTATTATAAATGGTAATAGGATATTTTGGTTATTATTGGTTTTGAGTTCTGTGGTCCATTTACAAGTTCAGTTAGGGTGCGTGAATATAAGTCCTGGCCTGAAGCGGGGCATCCCATTTTGTATGAGAGGCTTGAAGATAACAAAACTCCATTCTTTACAACCTTTATCCTGACTCAGCTAACTGACTATAGAGTAAATATAATTCTGGTAAAATATGTGGTTATGAAGATGATACTTCAATTGCAATTTCTTGTTATTTTCTGTTGTGAAGGTTAAGGCCTTGTCGGTTACATGTTTCAAGCCTTTAGTGACTGGTGTATCTGCATATATCTAAAAAATTCTTGTTGAAAACTGTGTGGTGAGATGGACAAGTTAATCGGGCTCACCATAAGCTAAATCTAAACTAGCTTCAATTGAGTTGAGTTTGCACTCAGATGGAAACAAGCCAAAAATGAGCTTTACTCAAGCTGAAATCTAAGCTTGAAACAGGCTTTATTCCGCAAAAGCTTGAGCTGAGGTTGGGTGGCATCTGTTTCCAATAATACCTGACTAAAGGAAACGTGGGCTTACTAGTCTTAGTATTAGGATAAGTCGGAAGGATTATTCTAGAAGGTGTAGGGTGGCTTGTTTTTTATATAATGTGAAGAGTATATTAAGGGATGATTTGGAATGTCAGGGTATGGAATAAATCGGCTGGGGGTGAGGAAAGGAATTAATTGTAGCCTCTCGAATGATGTGATCAGTTTTCCCCTTTTGACTTTCTATCATCATCTTCTTAATTGCTTTCCATTGATTTATCTTTTAAAGGTCACTGTTACATTAGTTAGCTGCTGAAATTTTAGTGGCTTCATGACACCAGAGCTTTATTGGAATTTGAAGCTTGAGAAAGTGTAATATCTCGCCCGCTCCAACTATGTTCCTATAGTGGTTGAAGTTTCGATTGATGATTGTTGATGCTCTGTGAGAATGAGCAAGTGTGGGATTGGTGTTGTAGAACCTTGAGAATATCGAGTCTTGAGAGTGGATAATTCGAGTTAGTGTAAGATGTAACTTGAGTTGTGTGACCCCTATACAACTCGAGTTAGCCAGAATTGTAACTCGAGTTAGCCAAAATTGTAACTCGAGTTAGACGAGGTCCATGTAACTCGAGTTAACTATTGTGTAACTCGAGTTATCTGTGCAAGTGGAATGACACATTTCGGTGTTCTTCGTCTTTAAGAGACCCCAACCGACCGAAATCTGTCATTTCTTCCAAATCACTTCTCTTAGACGCTCTCAAACTCTCTCAAGATGTTCATCCACACTTCTTTTGGGTTTCTTGAGGTAAGGTTGTGTCTCTAATCCTTTCTTTCCTCATGTTTTCTGCAAGATTGTGCATATTAGGGTTTTGGGTTTAAATGTGTTTGAATCAATTCGGTTTTGGATGATTTCGAGAGCTTCCGAGTTGTATTGTTGGAGTTGAGTATAGATTCGTACTCAGGAGGTTGATTGGAGTTAATGTATGTGATTGGGAGTGATTTTTATCGGTTACATTGAGTGTTTGGTCGAGCTGGACGATCTGGGTAAGTGACTTACTCAAGTAAGTGTTTTTGCTAACTCGAGTAAGATAGACCCAGATTTAATCGAGTTATATTTGGGTTAACTCGAGAAAAATAAACCATGATTTACTATAGTTAATCATTGGCTAACTCGAGTAAGATAGGTCCAGATTTACTCGAGTTATATTTGGGTTAACTCGAGAAAAATAAGCCATGATTTACTAGAGTTATCCATTGGCTAACTCGAGTAAACCAGACCACATATAACTCGAGTTAGCCTTTGAGTAACTAGAGTAAACAGTGGTTCTGATGGACCAAATTGTGACATTTTGTAATTGGTGAATTCAGAGAGTTTAAGGACTAATTTGGAGATTTTGACTGCTTAGAGGGTTGGATATGCATGTGCACGCATTTTGGTACAGCCACAGTACCAATGTCTCATACATCATTGTTTTTGATCCGTTATTGTTTCTGATGTGTTGTTTCAGCTTCTTGCCCTTGTCAGCGGGATCAGCTACTGGCAGTGGTACCAAGTCCTAGAGCTTTGGACATCCAAGTGAGTGGATGACAGCTTCAGACACATAAGTTGTGTCTCAAAATTGTTATAGTTTTTGATGTGTATAACACATACTTAAAACCGGACTAATCTAAGGATTGGTTAATTAAATAATTGGATTTATGTGAATAAGTATTCACTATTGTTTTTGAAAAGAATTACATATATATATTTATATATATGTTTTCGATTGTTTTTTATTTTGAATGCATGTACTGCTTTTGAGATAATGATTTTT
>CAODLS013981484.1:0-16638 GCA_948243855.1 Flueggea neowawraea
GACGAGCATTAAACCCATCCAACTAAGATATTATTTGCTCTGAACTCTACGAACCAGCACAATTTTATTTTTAAAAATATGATTCAATAATTTGAAAGATGAAGTATTTATAAGTGATTATTGATATTGACTCTTAAATGATATAGAAAGTATGATTCATAACAAGCTTTTTTGTTTTCATATTTGACTATTTTTAAGAATTAAACTTTTTAGCAGTAAAAGTAATTTCAGTATTACTAATTTATAAGTGTCTTAATAATCGTTCTATGTAAAAATCTTCAAATAAATAAAAAATGAAAGGATTATTTATATGCCATGACAACAAATTGCCGTATTTTCTGTACACGAATGACGAGTTCGGGTTGAAAAATTCAGAGTCAATATTGCTGTACCGTAGAATAAGTTAGTAGTACGGATAAAACTAGTCTAATGTACTTATTTTTCTTGACAATAATATCCCATAATACAAACAAGAAAAAAAGACAGGAGAGACGGAATTACTTTATTGGACGAAAATACCACACCACACTTGGTGTTAATATTAATAAATTTATTGGAATTATTTTTATTATTATAAAGAACGTTGGTTTTTAAGTAAACCTAAAAACACTCATTAATCTTGGTCGCAATTTTTTCCCACAAGGGAACTCCAGTTAATATATAATGTCCATTGCAAGTTTTTTAATGTTTTTATTTTTTAAAAGCTATTTTATTTCGGAATCATTTATTCTTGAAGACGACTTCAATACCGATAAATTACAAATTTATTAGATTTTAATGTTTCAGTTATGAACTAACACCTATTCCAGCAAACTCTTCTCATCCAAGTCTAAGGTTTAGGTTTTATCTAGGGAAGGTTTATATAATTTACAACCTCCAACGTGGGAAGGTACTATCTAAATGTGAGGAGGCATGTTCTTGGTAAGCTCGTGTGACAATGCACGTTACAACTGAAAAATATACTTGATGGCAAATATTAAGGATCTTTAAGGATCTCTTTTGATTGTTTCAAAATTTGGAATCAACCCACTGATTCACAATCAATCAAATTTATGTCCCCTTTTTTTATTTGTTTTTTTTCTTCTAATCAAGTCGGTATCGTATACCCACTTTTCGTTAATTAGGTTATTGTTCTTGATCTTATTGTCGACACAAGAAAAACATGGTTAAAATTAATCTTAATGTAATCAACATTTTTTTTTACTTAATAGTTAGCATATTGACCCTATTTAAACTAATCTGTCAAAAGATACAGTTCAGATTATAACAACAAAATTAGCTAATGTTGCACATTTGTTTTGTGTTGGGGGTCAGTTGTATTCTTTAAACATCACCATGTACAAAAATTGTTGACGGGCTTTCTTGGTAAAACTTTAGATAACTACAAATACAAAATAAAGTCACTGATCCTTTACAAATTGCTTAATGATCAACTGTTCCTGCACTAAAAGCATGCCTGAAGAGAGTTCATTGTCAAGATGTGTTTGTGACCGCAATTTCTGCGTTTGGTTCTGAATCCTTGTTTCCTGGAAATCTTGTTGTCACCCATTTCACTCCAAACAAGTTGTTGAAATGAAAGAGGTGTTCCCGAACACGATATAGATGCAAGCTGTACAGGAATGCAGCCACTGTTACTGCTAAGGATGACAATAAAGCCAACTTCCAGAAATCCTGACAAACAATGTATGTGCAGTGTGGGGACTTGGTTAATAATGATGTAAAGCAGGAAAATCTGAAAGCTTGAATTAGTTTTAAAGGCAGTCAGCAATGTATGATGAAACACAAACGATGCATTCTGACATCTGAAAATGAAGAAAACAAACAACACTATCCGGTTTTTTGCATCTAAATTTAACATATTACACATTCAATCTACTTCTTCACTATGCAATCTATTCAATCTACTAATTTTACAAGCTAACACTCTTAATCTATAAAAACACCAAATGAGTAGTGTTGCACCAATGACACACGAAAACTAATCGAGACGCCAAGTTGTGCTCTTTTTCTTTTCAGTTCAAAATGTCCAACTGAGAATTTCCTACTCTTCGACCTTACTGCTTGCACTGCTAGGCCTCAGGGCCAATGTGCATACATTTGTGTGTATATACTAGTCCGATAAAGCATAAACACATTCAGAAAATCAATTTGGAACAATGGCTACCTTTGGATTGGAGATGACTATTCCCATCATATAAGCCAACAAGTCGAGAACAGACTGAAGAGAACTCTGAACACCTCCCACGGTACAGCGATCTGTTTCAGGAACACTATCCTGCACGCGAAAAATTTCGACCCATGATAGATGGGTTGGTTCGAGCTCGATTTGGTTAATATTTTTTCCATTTATTTAACATTACTACTTTAACAATTCTGGCTTCTTTTGTTGTTGCAATAATCTTAATTGGGATTTTTAAGTATTATTTTAGTAAATTCGAAGTTTTTTAAGGTAAAATATTCAAATTAAGAACAATATATTTACCAATAAAAAAAAATTAAAGATGGTTGGAAAACATGATCCACCCATGATAGATCAGTTGGTTCGAGCTCGATTTGGTTAAGACTTGGTTGTCTTACTCATGAGTGTAACTCAATTAGTTCAACCTCTAATTGAATAAGTTGAATGATGAGTTCTATATAAGTGTGTGGAGAAGCTCACATGTGTCAATATACATAGTTGACTCATAACTATAACACCACACACACACAACGTCTTCGCTCCCTAGAGAAAGTGAGGTGTCGGCATATCCAAGGAGAAAGAGATTGTTCTTCTTTCACCACTCGTGATTCCTGCAATTATATGAATCTTCATGGTGACACAGAGAATATGAAATTAGTTCATACATGCCGTTCGTTGAACAACGAAGGTAATTTGCTCGCGAAACTAGCATACAACTGAGTTCACTTTCATTTCTCTTTATGATTTCTGTTACGCATATTGAGCTTAATAACTTGAACTACTTATTGAATTACGATTTATTCAAATAAAAATATAAAGTACAAATAATGATCAACGCCTAGAAAGTTTTGGCCAGTTCAAATCGGATGATTTAATAATAAAGATCCAAACATAAAATCCGAACATGTTTTTAATCTCTCATCAATTGTGTTACAGGCATGAATATTGGATTATATCAACTTCGTGTGCATCAAAACTTCATCATCAATTCAAATCAACAGACACTTATTATCATATTCGTGTCTTGATATAAAAGCAGGTACATCATGATACATTTGACATTGCATACACATTTTCAGGACTCCTAATCACCCCTTTCATTATCATCACCAACTTCTCAAAGTGAAAGAGGTGCCTCCTCACCCGATATAGATACAAGCTATAGAGAAATGCAGCCAGTGATACAGTCGAAAATGACATTAATATCAATTCCCAAAAGTCCTGAACAGAAATTAACATTTCTGCTATTAGGATTGTCTATTAGGATAGTCAAGCGAGAGAATTTCATGGCATTTTTTTGCAATTGAACAAAGAATAGAAGAGGATTATTGGGAAAGCACATGCACAATATAAGATATTTAGATGGTTCGGCAAAATATGCCAACGTTCTGAGATGCATTAAATTCTACATTCCAATGCAGATTCGGTTTAATTTTATTGATAAAACTCTTAATTGTATTATTCAGCAATTCAAAGATTTTCCCAAAAAAATGAATATGTTTACATGTAGATTAGTGATCCTAGAGTTATTTTCAGTATTAAAAAATTAAAATTCTGATTTTCCTTAAAACTAATGTACTAAAAATATTTGTTTCCAGGATCACCTGTGGCTTAGAGATAATTATTCCCATGACATAACCGAACAAGTCCAAGGTTGATTGAAGAGAGTTCTGAACACCTCCGACCACGCATCGATCTGATTCAGGAACATGATCCTGCCATGACCAAAAATTGAAAAAAAACTAATTAAGAAACCATATCCATAACAGAAAAAAAAATCAAATAGAAAGCTAAAATTAAATTTGTGAAGGCTAATTCATGCTAGTGTTACATATGACCTGCATTTGTTGGATAACAGACAAATCGAACATCCACAAGCCAAGCCGAGATGTTGCCACTCCAGCCATCAACATGTATGCTGATAAAACTTTATTTTTTACCCATATTGAAGCGACACACACTAGAAGGAAAGTCCACTGCACATTAAAACAGACACCAATCAAGCATATTTACCGTTCTTTTAGATTCAAATTCCGTTCTGTTGACCATGACCAACATACTTGCCGTTTTGTTGAGGGCGAAAAAACTAAACGGGTCTTATGATTGGTGAATTAGTGAAAAAAACATGTACCTGAGACCAGATTGACCAGAGCCCTGTCCTGAGGGTGAAAATATGGGATTGCAGAATTGGATACACAACTGTTGCAGCTATGCCAATCATTGCACTTATTCCTCGTGCAATTCCAATCACATATGCAGGTATTCCTTTCCATTCTAATGTTGCCGTCATCAAGGTTCCAAAGCTGCAAAATAAAATTAAATTCTCCATCCTTAGTGCTGAAAGCAACTATAGTACCATTGAGCTACAAACCCATCAGTCGAAAAAAGTTCTGAGATCGTAGTAATATTCAATTTATGACATGATTTCACCCGATTTTGGTGAATTTTTGCAATTTTTGAACTATAGAGAATGAAAAAAGAAAAACTGTTGGTGTATATTACCTGAGGACTGTGAAATATAGCAAAGAAAGAGCTAATCCAGCGAGGACAACATCTTGCTGTAAATACACACTCCAGGCACTAACACAAGGTGTATTATAAACCCATTCTGTTAACTTCCTTCTCCAGTCTTTTTCATGAATTTCTGAACTTTGTTCACCAAGCAAGCTCACTGTTGCGGAAGAATCAGATATTCTGTCTTCAGGATCGCTTGTTGGAATTCTTGAAATCTTCCTTTCACTGCTTGCGGATAGAGAAGGAATCCCTGTGTAAACAGACATAAAAAGCCAATATTCTAACCAAACTGCTGTAGTATTCCAGGCTGCTAGAGCAATTGCTGATGCTTTAACCGATACGAAACTCATTATCAGGCCAGAAATTACAGGTGCAAAGAGCTTGCATGTTAAATCGATTCTTCTTATGATCGAATTCATCTTCGTTAGTACACCTGGAGGATGGCCATCTGATATCACCACCACCCTGAAAGACATTAAGAAACATTATTTGAAATATGTCAGATCGTTTTAAACAACGAGAATTTTTTTTTTCCAGATTGCATTAATTGTAATTCAAGATTTGATTACCATTCTCTTTCGATCAAGATGGTACCGGCAAGAGTGGAAAGCACACCAATGGCTCCAGAAATGTTGGTTAATATTACTAGTGAAATGAATGCAGTGAAATTTGTAGCCTTTAATGTTGGATTCATTAGTAATGCTATAACTGTGCTTCCAGCTATAATAAAAGAGAGATTCTGAGTTACCAACCATATCCTGAGAACCTGTCAACATTTGTTGATGTCACAAAACAAAAAAGTTCAGCTTTCTTGTGCTCATTACAAGCGAAGGAAAAATTAGATGAAAATTTAGGAATAAGAATTTGACTTTCAAATTGGAGTTTGAAACTTTTTCATGGAATCAAGTGCAGAAACTACAAGTCTTGATGAATAAACCTTTACATATGACATTTTCTCCAGGCATTGTCCAATGATGGGGCCAAACAGAGCTGTGGAGGCAGACTCAATAGCTCCATAGATAGCAGGAAGCATTAAAGAATCGGGCCAAAGGTTTATCATGTATAGACCGACTGAAAATTCCCACAATCTGCGTAGAATCAGAAATTCAGAGAGAAGTTAAAGAAAACTTCATTTTCTTTTCTTTGCTGATTATTTCTATCAAATGAGAATTTGCATGATTCAACAAAGCTTTTGGATCTACAACACACACAAGTCTAGTCTAGCTGTGGTTTGTAGGTACTTGGATTGAACTAGCAGAGATCAGAAGATTCAGAACCCGTTAAACATCATTTCAAAGTAAAAGAGCGCTCGTCTACGAATTGATAATTTAGATTAAAACCGAAAAATGAACAAGATGAAGATTGATATGCATGTGTATATAGGGAACTTTTCTTTTAACATATATGAAAGAGGAAACTGCAGAAACTCTTAAGGTGATGAATAACTCCTCAATACAATATGAATACCACTGAAAAAAGATCTTGAGAAGCAATTTATGTCAAAACCTGGCATCCCATCTTGCCAAGAAGTGACCAAGATACAAGTATCTGACAAGAGATTCAGGGAAATCAGAAGAATCTTGAGAAGAAGATGGTTCTGGTTCTTGTTGGTTTTGGTCAAGAAGTGGCTCTCTCACCATCCTGTTCTGTGCTGCTTTCATCAACCTTGTCCACGGCTCCGCATGAAACTTTATGCTGCTATATAAGAGTATTGAGGGCATTTTATCACTTCGAGTGTTAAAAGAGTATTCGTTAAAATAGTAAAAGTTTATTTCTTTTTTCTTTTTATTAGCACTTGACATTCAAAAATTTTGAGGAAAATTTTTCAAACTAAAATATAAAATGCATCAAACCAACGTAGGAGACTGGGAGACTGCATTTTAAAGTATAGATAATTCGAACTGTCTAGAAGCCGTAGCCGTAGCGAAAACGAGTCTTCGCAAGGCAATTATCATTTTTTATGGACTCGAACTTGAATGATTTATCTACGAACAGGATGAAAAATGGGTGATACTTAGTGAAAGTCTAAATCAATTGATGTTAAAGAATCAATGGATGAGTTGTGGTACAAAATTATTCAACATTAAATGCAATCATGAATAATGATGTGTGAAAATCATGGTGAGATTTGTTTATGATAAGTTGATCGATAAATTGTAGAAGTAAATTATTAGTAAATTAAACAGTAGCAATATGCAGTTTCTGATATGAGATATAAAAATAACCTGAAATGAACGGGACGATAAAAATGACGAGCACATGGAAGCATCATTTGTAGATGATTATCATGATCCTAACTGAGATATTGCTGACTGGCTGTTGAGAATCTTTGTTGGTGTTCAATAAAAGACAATCTGGGATAAATCCAAAAAGCTCAAATAATTTCAGGACTCGTTTGGTTTGTGATTTTTGGATAAGAATAAGAATGAAGTGATTCTCAATATTTATATTTGGTTCAATTAAATTCATTTCTATTTTTACTTAGCAAGAGAATGAGATTTCCTTTAACGTGATTAACACGACACCTCTCAGCTTTTTTTAATCAAGGGGCAGATTTTTAATGGAATTAACAAGTAGTCATTTAGGTTTGGCCTTAATTAACAACGGACAACGTACTGAAATTAAGAACTTGCATAAAATAGTAAACACGTAAAAGAGATTAAGTCAGCACTGGTAACCTAACACTAATTTAATTATTCACTACTACTCGGTAATCACCGAAAATGCTTGGCCTTTTGTGAGTAAATGAACACTTGACATATACATTAAAAAATGATTAGATCTGTATTACCCAAGCAAGCACCTTTAAAATAAGGCTACCCACTTAAGGTTAACTGCTCTAGACTTCTTCTTAATATATTTTGGTCATATTGAGATTTACCCTTATGTTCATGCAGACTGAGGGTTGTATAATTTTGAAAAAAAATAAATTCTAAATGAGTTTGAAAAATTGTTTGTGTGCACCATCGTAATCGAAATAATAATCCCTCAACGCTGAAATTGACTCTATTAATGAGTTAAAAAATCTACTAGTTAGCGAACATCAATATTACAATCTCGTTACAAAACACTCCAAAAATCCCAAAATAAAGCTTGTTAATTATCTAAGGGCATCCTCAACAGTGTCTCTATTTTAGAGAGCTAAAATATATTATTTAATTCTTATTTGTGTGTTAATTTTTCTTTAAATTTGTGTATTGAAGAGAGAAAATATTAAAAAGTAAATATTTTATTGATAAATTAGATTAATAGTATTAAAGAGTGAATAATAATTCTTTAAATTTAGTGAAGAACTGTAAATTTATTAAAATTATTGGTTATTTTATTAGTAAAATATTAAAAAAATGAGTTAGATCGTAGTAAAAGTAAAATTAGCTTCAAAATTTAAAATGAATAATAAGATAATATTATATTTTGAGGACAAAATTAAAGAAGTCTGTAGGAAATGCTCTAGCGCTGTGTTGGGCGAGTCATAATCTGAGCTACTAGATCAGCGGTAGTTTCAAAATTTCTCAAACCATGATTCCCGTCTAAGTCTGACCCATGCCATGAAGCCCATGCTTCTGCGTATAGTCGAGATCGGAAATCAATTCTCTTATTAAACCAACTTCTTATTATTCCACTGTAATCTCTATCTATAAAATTAAAAACAATCGCAGTTCGTTCGACACATAAATCAACTTCTGCATCCATATTTACTATCACAACATTACAGTCTGGGAGATCCCACACAGATGAAATTATCATTAGTTTGTGATGCGATTCAATAAAGCAGAATCGAGCACTTCGAGTGATCCTTTGCACAGTCCTAGTGGGAGTATTGCAAGAAGCTTTTGAAGGTTCAGTGAAGCTTTGAGTGATTGGGTTGGTTTCGTATTCAGATTAGGTTTTCGGGTTGGGCTGGTTTGGATTTTGGCTTTAGTTTTTATTTCTAGGCCATTGAGATTAATTGTTAAATTTGTTCTGGTTGGACACAACTTTCAAATTTTGTCCCAGAAGGCCACGATGACTGGGTTGTTGAAATGATGCAAGTGTTTCCTGTAGTAGCCTTGAAGGTTTTCTATGAACTCAAAGGTCCAAAGAACAAGCCGGCTACCCTAATGCATTGTTTCTTCCTTTGTAAAACAAAAGTACAAGTTGGGATTTCATTAACCAGAGTAATACATGTCATTTCATTTATCACGATCAATCCATCATTCTTCAATCTTTTCGGCTTTGAAGAAAGAAAATAGCTATCAGAGTAAGATTATAGAGAGATCGACACATCTTTTACACCATTCATGATCATATTAATCTTAAGCAATATAATATTCAGTATTAGACTTCGAAGAAGCAATTGCTTCTTCAATTCAAGCAAATCCCAACTAACAAAGGATTCACTCTGAGAACATCACAAGGTGCAAAGTTCAATCACAGTCACAAGATGAAAGCCTAAGAATAGTTTTATTAATGGAAGTGCAAATGCTTGAACTCCAAATCTTTTGTTATGTTCGCTAGGATACCAAAATCTTTGGAGTTTAAAACAAGAAGAAAAAAAGAAGAAGAAAGAATCATATACAAATTATACTGTAAAATTTATCGACAAAAGAGTTGGCCAAAATCTAGTTGACATGGATTCTTGCAAGTCAAAGTTCAATGGACAAGTACCAAATAATTCTAATGGTAAGAAAAGATACATACTAAAATACATCCAGGAGAAACAAATAACAACATGAAAAGGTAAGAAAAAAATGAATAGAGATTGTTCAGAACACATTGAAACAGCATCTGTCACAGAACCTGAGAAGTAACAGCATCAATGCATCATGTCCTACAAAACAGAAGAAAGATATATAGCAAGAAATTAATTTACTATTAATTTTACTTAAAACACAATCACAGCATTCATGTTGAGATAATTGCAGAAAAACTGAGCTTGCTATTCCATTTCCAAGGATCATAATAAACGTACCATGGTATTTGTTTTGTTAATAAATTTTTTGTTCTTGGGGATATATAGAGAAAACTGCAACCCACTTAAAGCACTTAAAAATGAAATGCAGCATTCAAGCTCTTGTCGTGGTGCTTGCTCATTCATCTCTGCATAATTTCATTCTTATTTTACTAGGAGTTGCATCTTGACCACCAATGAGTTTTGTTACCATATACATTGCCAGCACTTCAGAGCACTCAAGATGAATGATAAGTGACAAACGAACTAAATTCATGATTATAATTTTTTCATGCAGTCCAATGCTAGCCACCCATAACCAATAAACAAACCAATCAATTGAACAGATTGAAGAGTATTTAAAACAGCACAAGTAAGTAAATACTAAAGATTGCAAGAAATATTTTATCCGAATCTCAGTATGTTCCTTGATATAAATTAGTTGTAGGTGCAGCAGTTTCTCTTTGTTGTTATATAGCCAATAAACATCATATAATTGAGAATATGTTGAAGTATTACAGTCCGCAGATGTGCTTTACATAGAAAAGAGGGAGCTGGAAGACAATTTACAAGGAGCTATAGCAACTGACATTTAAAGTTTAATTTGCAATGGGGAGAACAAGGGGAATGGTATGAGTAAACTCCATCTAGAACTAATTCTGAAGAAGTCAAAGTAATGAGATTCCAAATTTTTTTAATAACAAGTCACCATAATTGACCTGATCTCCCAGTTGAAGAACTCCAATGTTAATGTCTATATATTACTGTATTCCTTCCCCTCACTTAACCTCTTTTTCTCTTCACACCTACTATTAGAAGCAAAAAACAAAGTACACTTTTTCCTCTCATATTGCCAACAAGCATAACATAACTTACTGCCTGAGCCTAGCATTGCTTCATACCCCTAACCATGAACTCCCAAAAGGTAAGCGTATGAGACAACTACAATTTCCAGTTCTCTAGGACAGAGGAATCATTGCAACTGCAAGTGAAATGCATGCGAGAAGGGACAATTTTCCTTTTGCAAAATGTTTTACATTTGAAACAACACCTACATATCCAATCCACAACAATAAACATATGCAGTGCATCAACAAAACAAAAAGTCAAATATCTTCTAACGGAAAGCAAAAAGTGACCTATCTGTGGCAATATTAATGCTTTCGCTCTATAAAACTTTAGAAGCATATGTACAATGTTCAGGTAGCCCTAGTCAGCCATTCAAATGTATGTCATATTTCCACAACAAAAGACTGCAGTTGCAAGTCTCCAATAAGTGATTGTTTCTCTCTTATATGGGATATCCTGTTTATGAGATAAAAAAGGAACCTCCACATGCATATCTAATTTGAACATACTTCTATAAGGATGTGTATGGCATGCTACCACAATCTCTACCACAAATTAAACAAAAGTCAAGGCAATTGGTATCTAAAGGGTAAAACACAGACCAAATGAAAGGAATCTGTCCATTATCATCACTATTTGAATCTGTACTGAAGAGAAGAATAAAACAACTTCTGATAAAACATTGTAGAATTGGATTCAGGAACAAAAACAAATGTATTCATGACTTGAATTGAATTTCCTTCTAAAACAACCAAAATGCAGCGCCGCAATAAACAAGAGCAGATTAACACAAAAAAGAAAAAGGACAGGCCAAAAACAATAACAAGATTGGACAGCAACTTACATTTAACTGTTTGAAGAAGCCATTGCAGTTTGGTACCTACTAAGAATCATCCTTCATGTCATCCGAGTCAGAATCACTAGCATTAAACCCTGATAAAGAACCTCAAATCAAACAAACTAACATCCGCAAATCATATTCTCACAATAAAGTGATGACAAACAATACAAATATAAAGTTATACCTGGATGCTTATCACTAACTTTCCAAACCGAACTCCTAGTTCTTGATGCTCTTGTAATCCATACTCTTCCCTACAATTCCCACAAACAACAACACCGACCCAAAGTGAACAATAGTTAATCTAAAAAAGTCAAGACCTTAACGAGAAGATTGAAGCAACAAATGTTTTAGATCGTAAACCCTCTAATTTCAAAAACGATGATAGAAACCAAAGAAAACAAACACAACCCACAAACTACCCTTCCCAATAGATTGGAAGTGTTAGTAATAAATTGAATTAGATTGGAATGAAATATTTTATAAAATTTTTAATTTGTTTAGACAAATAAACATAAAATAAAAAGTAATTTTTTTCAAAACTTTCAACCCTATTTTTTGAGAGGTTAGAAATCTTTTCAAACTCAAGATAAAATCTAATCCTACATAATCTCTCGTAATCCTTCTTATTTGTCTTTTCATCCGTCCCAAACACATGAAAAAAATTAAAAGCCCCCTAACCGTTCCCTTCTCATCAAAACCCTCCACCCAAACCTAGTGTTCGAAACAAAACCAACAATTAATCAAAAAATCAAGAGCTTCACCAATGAAAAACACTCATGCAACAAACTTTCTAAACAATAAACCCTCAAAATTCCAAAACGGTAGGAAAAGAGAACAAAGGAGTAATAGAAAAAACAAATAAAAACACAAACCATTCAGAGACAAACTCAACAATCAATCAAAAAGTCCAGAGCTTTAACAATTAAACACAACCAATCAACTAACTTCGTGGTGAACCATAAACCCTCATAACTCCAGAAGACAAAATACACAAAACCCACAAAAATTATATACCTTCTGAGCATCTCTGGGGACACCATAGCCTTTATAGTACATTTGACCCACAAGGACCTGCATGTTGATATCCCCAGCTTTGGCTTCTTTGAGAGTATCTTTGAACCACCTCTTCACACAATCAGACACCACCTCTGATAGAGGCACACGTGGTTCGACGCCGTTTTGACTAGCACTTCTGTTGTCTGAATAATTACTACCACTGATTTGCATCTTCTTCTTCTTCTTCTTCTTCAAGTTGTCTTCTAGTTATTGATGAATTCTTGGTGTGGGTTTTGGCTGTCCTTTTGAAAGCTTTGCAAGACTCAGAAGCCTGGTTGCATTTGCAAGTGATTTTCCCATATAAATTCAACACTGGTCGCAATCTAAATATGATATTTTTATTTATTTACATATTTATTACATGTAATCAAGAATTAAAAACTTCGTCAATAAATACAAATATTTGCTGTTAGATGAACAATAAAAGTTTCACCCTTTTGATTTCAAAAAAAAAAGAATTTACCCTTTTTGGGTTTTGTGATGTGAACATTGAGGATTTAAGGACTAACAAGGGCTTACAAAAGCCTAGAAGATTGCAAGATGGTCGAAAACGATGTTGTTTTGTGGTAATTAGGAAAAAAAATTTAAAATTACATTTTTTATTCATTTATTTTTTTTTTCTAATCTGTACGAAAAATAAAATAAGCTTATTGACTTGGAATAGAAGGAATATTAATGCTTGTAAGAGCAAATTATTTATTACATTTGAAAAATATGTTAAATTGTTGAAAATCTAATAATTCACTTTCTTGTTTTGATAAATTATTTTATTTACCGCCAAAAAAAATCGAATTTACAATCTTTAATATTTGAGTTAATTTTAATACTTATAAACTATAAACCTATTGATAAAGGGAAAAAAATACACTAAAGACTTCAATGAATATTATTAATTTTTATAAAAAAAGAAATTTGTTACCATAAGGAATTGTTAACATCAAATATTATAATTGTGTGATATTGATCCAGACTCTAGTCGTACTGGAAATGGAAGTTGGATAGAAGTAAGCAATGAAGTAATGGCAATGGATGATTTTTGTGGTTGCCCACCCCATTTTACCTGTATTTCACTAAGTTTTAGATTATATTGCTTTCTGCATTTTCAGTTTTAAAATTTATATTTACATTAATTAATAGGATTAGCATGACTGCCTTTGTGATCAGCTTGACACCAACCATTTCAAGAGTTTGGTTATTTGACTTGCCAAAATTTATACATTTGGTTTTTTTAGTTTGTTTTTTTTTTTAAATAATTCTGAGATCTTTAGATGATTCCACGTTTATATATGATTTATATTTATTTAGGTGATCCACATTCGTTTTGAGAATTTTGGGAGTTAGTTTAAAAAGATTTTGTTTTCTAAAAGCTCAAATTTACGACCTTATCAAGTCTCTCAATTCTAAAAATATTTATTGTCATTTGAGTTGGTCATTGAACTTTTTGTTTAATATTTTTGGTTGGAACTCACCTTATAAATCATTAAAATTTAGTGAAATTAGAACACTTTCTACAACCAAGGGATCTAATTATGATCTAATGATTAATATAACTAATCTTATTTATCAATAAACAAGAACTTGAATAATCAAGGGGAATGTTATTACTTTAATTCTAAATTGATTACTGATTAGCTGCGTCACTAATATTTATGTCTCCCAAAACCCAAGTGAATGTATATGTCAGCAAAGTTGATCTACAAATACTAGTTGAGAAATGAAGTTTCAATGGTGAGTTTCATAGTTGATGATAAGATATTTGATAGGTGCAGTCAATATCAGCATCAAGTGAACGTAACTGGAGTTTTTCATGCGCCATAATCGGATAGTGGAACTCGTTTTCGGATTAGTTAGTTCCAAGTTTAGTTTACCAATAACATTTACAAAACATAGTTCATGAACGAAACAATGAAATCTATTAATGTCTCTAACAACTATGTCTCTACCTATAATTCTTGAATATAGCACCATTGCCTCGACCACATACACGGACGTCTTTACGACCCGGATAGTATCTTTTGGTTTGTGCTTATCAGACCGAAAGCAATGGCCAGTTTCTCTCTCTGACAACCAAGAAAATAGTTACATTTGTTTTAGGTAAATTAAATTGATAGATTGCAAAAAATTCTCTTTCCTCAATGTTGAAAAGCATGTAATCTGTCGTCGAAAAATGTCCGGCGGCTTTTAAGAACTTTGCTGATTCGCTTCGTTTTGCATACATCTTCTCTGACAAGGGATGAGTCTGATCACCCACAAGAAATTCGTTCGCCAATTGTGAACAATACACTGAACCAAAATGCACATCACCTTCCCAATATATTCAGCCCAGAAAAGACACTGTATTCGTAGTTACACTTAAAACCACAATGACACTTATGGAGACAATCCGGAATTATGAATCGTATAAGCTTACATAAAAGATCACAAAATTTTATATATCAAGGACAACATCAAATTTATACCACCGCGACACAATTTACACCTGCCAAGATATCATGACAATAATACATACAATTTCTTTCGATTAGTTGAGAGCTTCCACGCTGTGACATTACCATTTTCGAACGAAGCATCTTCAGAACATCGACATCTGAATGAGAAATGCCGAGTACAGCTTCTCGATTGCATGTGGAAGAAGAGGGGAAAGGGATCGAAAACCTTTTACATGAACAAGGTATAGGGCAAAGAATACGCCATTTACAACACTTTGAAGAAGAGTGGAGTGTTTGGTCCGACATCTCAGGCAAGAACAAACATCGTGAAAAGCTTTACGGTGAAAGACTGTTCTCATGAATCACTCCAACTGTCTGAATCTTCATCACTTCCAGCCAATGCCTGTTTAAGATTTGAGCACTGTGAATACCATATACAAGCGTGCATGCAAATGCACACAAAAACATGTGAGACAGACAAAGAGAGATACCTGGCGAATTGCATTTGCTTTCTCCAAGATGGCAGCAACCTTCAAGTTGGTCTTTGGGCCCTGAATTCCCTGAATTCTAGGCCTTGTCACTGTTGCAGGCTTCAAGTTGAAGGACTGCAATGTTTGAAGAAAAGGACAGTCAATCTCAACCAGAAAAACCAGAAATAACAGAACAGAGCAAGCGTTGTTGACCAAAAAAGATTGTTGCCGATCTAACCTTGGTTCGTATCTGTTCAAGCAGAGAATCTCTTTCTTCCACCTTGGGTCCAATCTGAGGCCGAACTCGCTCAGCAACCTTTCTCAACTGTAAAAGGTGAATAATGTAAGAAAGCAAGGAACTTCCAAACGAGTCCACTGGAAGAGTAGTGTTCAAGAAAATCCAGCAAATCAATGTACCTTGCTTTTGTCATGTGCAGCAACAGCATCAATGAGAGGATTCAAGGGACGAGGCAGCCTGTTCCCATTTTGTTTGCCAGCTTCGTAGGTTGGTGGTGGCAAACCTAATGATGTAACTGGAAGCCATGTTGATTCACCCTTTGAAGATGCTAAATCATGTTGCTGCTGCTCTTCTAATGTAGTGACAGACTCTATACACTTATCAGGAGACTTTCCTTGCTCCTTTTCTGAACATTGTGAACTGTGTTCGTTCACCTTCCTTTCAAAACCTGTTTCCTGTGTTAATTGGTCCAAGGACTGGATAGGTGGCCCATGTGGTAAATGATCCTGCCCAGAAGCTGTATCTTCTGCAGATGAAACTGCTGAGAATGCACTTGAATTAGACTGTACTGATTCACCTTGTGATTCAAAGGAACTGTGCTCTGGCTTCTCACTAGGTTTTTCTGTTGCTGTCAAAAATGGGTTTGAGGATTGAGTTCCTTCTAATGGGCCCATCTCGTGCTGACGATTTACATTACTAATAACAGCTGGTATTTCCAGCGAGATTGGAGTTGGCTGCAAGGAATTTTCCACTGAGTTTGCAGAGAATGCTTGTGACCTCCCATCATCAGTGAATTTGGCAGATAAAAATGGGTTTGACAACTGCATGTTCTCTGTACCCGACATTGGAAAAGCAAATTGATCCTTGTCATCAGGTGTACATGTCTGCATTGGGGGGAAGGTTCCATGACAATGATCAGATGTAAATTGAGCCTTTTCATCAAATGCAAAAGGCCGCATTGGTGTGAATGCGCTGTGACTGTGGCCATCTGATTCTCTTTCTGCAGGTTGAGGAGTGAATTGATTTTTCACCATCCTCCATTGCATGGGTGGAAGAGGCGGCAATGGAGGCATCTCCAAATTAACTTGAGTTGCCTCAGGTAGCAGGCCAAAGCTAGGAAAGGCAGAGT
>CAODLS013983165.1:0-16549 GCA_948243855.1 Flueggea neowawraea
CGAATTTTGTGAGTGCCACTACAAAGAGAGAAACCGAATTTTGTGAGAGCTAGAATAGTGATTCTTGGTGCTAGTGCACTTAACTGATTCAACCAAATTTGTTTGTGTGGATACTATTGGTCATGTTCACGCAAAGACAACATAGGAGAAAGGGTTTCGAGTTTTGTACTAAAAGATACAACAACATTGCCATAAAGCCGAACCATTGGAGCAATTCTTAAGGTAAAATTGCTAACCTTAATCATGTATGTCTATATGCATGGATCCTTGATGGAATTATAGGTTTAAAGGGTTTAAAAGTTTTGTTATTTATGTTGCTATGTATTCTTATGAATGTCATAGAATTAGTTATGAATTCCAACATCAACTTACACCAAAACATTCTCAACTATTTATTTGGGGTGAGTACTAGAATGATCACCAAATTGTATTATGGCCCTAGTTTCTTTCATTTGTTCCAAATTTAATTGTTTATAGATAGAAAGGGGCATAACATTTATTGAAGCACCTAAATCTAATATTGCACTTTTTATCTTTGTATTTCCAATGGTACAAGGGATAGTGAACATACCTAGATCTTTTTTCTTTGGTGGTAATTGATTATGAATTATGGTTGAAGCATATTTTGGAGCATATACCATATTTTCCCTTGATGCTTTTTTTTTCTTGGTGCAAAATTCTTTCAGGAGCTTGAAATATTTGGGCTCATGCTTAATTGAATCAAGTAAAGAACTATTTATCTTAAATTTTCTAAATGTTTCCAGCATGTCTTTCTCATTCTCATCCTTCAGGAAATCAATTCACTTATCCATACAATTTGGAGCTGGTTTAAGATCCAATACATGCGTCTCTACCTTATTACCTGCAACTTCGACAACACTTTGTTCAGGCTTAATATTTTCCTCAAAACCGATTTTCAACAACATCAATAAGTCTTCTGTGCGATTGGATTGAACGAAGAAGTACCTTGGATAGGCTTTATCATTATTGATTTTCTCTTGACTGCATTTTCATTCTCTTTTCTTTAATTTACTGTTTTTGTTTATTTTAATATTTAATCTTCGTTCTCAACATTGTCTTGTTTATTTTATTGCTTTTCTTTCAAATAAATAAACTTTAACAATCTCTGTGGTTTGACCATGCTCACTGCTTTACTCATTTTATTGTTTCTGATCGAGTTAATATTATTTTGATTAGTTGACACCCTATCAAATTTGGCGCCACTGCCGCTGATCAGTGTTGAAATTTTGTTGATTTGATTTTACTACTGATCTTTTTCTCTTTGTTTTATACATTCTTCGTTATCTACACATAGTCTTCTTTACGATCCTGAGCTAGAGAAGACTGCTAAATAGTTGAGAAAAGAAGCTAGATTGCGCAGAGCCCAAGCCTTCAGTTCTGTGACTTCACTAACAGAACCAACTGAGAGCGTTGTTGTTGCTGAAATTGATTAAAAAAATGAAGCAAAAATGGCTGACAATAACAACAACAATGCCAGACTCGATGCACCACTTGTTGCTCATGTTGTAGATCCACTTGAACAACCTCTGAGGGATTTAGCCACACCACTGATTGCTCAAGAACCATTATAGATTTAGTAGCAACCTTTATGTGTTCCGTTTGAGTTGAAATCCAGTTTGATACAACTCTTATCGAGGTTCTTTGAGGTAGAGAATGAGGACTCGAACAAGCATTTAAAGAAATTTCATATTTTGTGCTCTATTTTTATTCCTCAGGGTATTCCAGAAGAGCAGATTAAATTGAGTGCTTTTCCTTTTTCACTGGTTGATTGAGCAAAGGAGTGGCTCTTCTATTTACCATCAGGTTCAATTGACACATAGGCTGACATGGTTCGATTGTTCTTAGACATGTTTTTTCCTACTTCCAAAGCCGTCAACCTAACAAGGGAGATCTACAGTATCAAGCAGAAAGATACTAAAACTTTGTATGAATATTAGGAGAGATTCAAACGCTTATATGCAAGTTGTCCTCAATATGGTATCTCTGAGCAACTTTTGATTCGGTATTTTTATGATGGACTTCTTCCATTGGAACGCAGGATACTAGATGCAGCAAGTGATGGTGCAATCATTAGTAAAACACCTCGAGAAAATTGGGAATTGATTTCAGTCATGGTTGCAAATTCACAGCAATTCAGTTCTAAACTCGAATCCAATACTAGACTTGTTAATAAGGTAAACACTAAATCTAGTAATTCAAGACTTGATGATATGACTAATCTATTGCATCAAACCATTACCGTGGTGAACAAGCTAGTTGTTAATCAAGGGCAATCAGTTCAGAAAGCACATGTGCGTGAGATATGTGATGCTCAAGGACATCTTATTGATTTATGTCCCTCGCTGCAAGATGATGATTCTTAGGCCCAAGTTAATGCTGTCAATAATTTTAAGGGGCAGTCGCATAGGAGATATGATCCATACTCCAATACATACAACCTAGAATGGAGGAACCATCCAACTTTGAGGTATGGAAATAACAACAATTTGGGTCAAAATTCTTCTAGCAATAGTATATGCCAAGGACTGATAGGTTGCACAGCTTGGAAGAAATTGTGAGATCGTTAGCTGTTTCAACAGAGTCAAGTATTTCGGAGCTGAAAGATCAAATTAGAAAGTTAACTACCTCTATTAACAAGCTAAAAAATAAGGGAAAGTTTCCTTCCCAACCTGATATCAATCCAAGAAAAAATGCTAGTGCCATTGCTCTTCGAAGTGAAAAACAAATTCTAAGTATAGAAAAAACGTCATCACTTCTGCATGGCCATGCCACAGTGACTGAAACTGAAGCAAAAGCTCTAAAGACTTCCAAAGACATTCTAGCCACTTTTTTCACATAGATTGGCAAAAAAGAAGAAGGCTTTAGATAATCAAGAAGTGTTGGAAACGTTCAAGAAGGTTGAGATCATCATTCCTCTACTTACTGTAATCAATCAAGTGCCACGTTACTGCAAGTTTCTGAAAAGAGTTGTGCACGAGTATGAACAGACTAAAGGGCAATAAAGGAGTTTGCATAGGAGAAACAGTCTCATCGGTCTTGCAAAAGAAGATGCCCATCAAGGAAAAAGACCCATATATGTTTACTATACCATACAAAATTGGTAATGTTGGAATTCAACATGCTATGTGCGATCTTAGTGCTTCAATTAATTTAATGCCTTTGTTTGTCTATTCTACATTAAAAGTTAGACCTTTGAATCAAAATGGTGTTGTGCTCACACTTGTTGACCGTTCTAGTGTCTTTCCTAAAGGTGTTCTAGAGGATGTTTTGGTGCAGATGAACAATTTAGTTTTCTTGTAGATTTTTATGTGCTAGATATGGAGGATGACGGTACTCCCAATTCAAGAATGTTGCTCTTACGAAGAACCTTCCTTAAAATAGCACGCACAATGATAAATGCACATGAAGGGACTTTGTCCTTGGAGTTCGATGGTACTAGGATCGAATTCAGTATCAATGATGCAATGAAGCATCCTAATGATTTTTCCTCTGTTTTTGCTGTTAATTATGCTAACTCATTGACAGAAAAATTTTTGGAATTGCATGGTGATCATTTGTAGGATGTTAGTGCAATCAAGAAAAATAATAAGGAATTGAAAGTACCTGACATGGCGAATGTGTTATGGCATGGCCATGCCATAAGCAAGAAGTCGACAAAAGGGGCTCCAAAGATAAATATTTCTTTAGTTGATACTGTTAGCTTTAGTGCCCTAGTCCAATCAGTATATATATATATTGTCATTCGATTTGCATTTCATTTCATATATATGAAATATTATATAATATATTTTATGAAGATAAACCTTCATGAATAGTCTATTCTTTCTTATGTTATCAAGTTTGACTTGATAGTAAAACTCCAAGGTAAAAGGTATACTATTCTAAATGTCTCTAATCTATTATTGTCATAGGAATGATAATGAACTAAGGTTAGTATGTTGCCAAGTGGATAATCATGTTTTACTGATTATAGATATGGGATATCACTTAGAACATAGATACATGTTGGGAAACATGTATTGGATTGGCCTACTATGAAAGCACTTCATGGATTAATGTCGCAAGTAGCTTTCATGCAGTGTTGATATTTGAGTCCTCTGAAGAAAACTCATTATCGAAACCTACATGAGGAATCACATATTTTAACTTAGTCAAACGTTATCCATAACAGGGTAACAATAAAGGCTATGATTGAATATGTCATGAATCTTGTAGAGGAGTGATAGCGAGAGTAACGAATTTGTTCCTCTTATAAAAAGTGATATCTCTGGGCCACTTAATGAGTAGGATTGATCGAATGTATGCATACTCAAATGAATTGATAAAGTGATTATCAATGTCATTTGTTATATCAATCTATTTGGGATCAAGAAACACGTTAAGCATTATAAGGTTGACATATATCCATGCCTTATGCTTAATCTAGATGTCGTGAGACAAAATGACTAAATATCAAACTGTGAAAGGTTAACTCGGATCACCAACTCTACTTAATTTTGGGTTGTCATAATGTATTACTAGATACCGGTTATGGACAATGGGCCCAAGTTTTGGGACAAGACTCATTGCCAATTTCCAGTGGGCTTATTGGGTCACACACTAGAACGAATTAGATTGGCTTACAAATATTCTCTCTTGTGGTAATTGAATTATTAGGATGATTAATTTGATTAATCATTAATAATTCAGAGTTTTATGATTTATGTCTTAAAAATGATATAAGACATTATCCATTAATGTAATAAGCTTTTAATATAAATCACTTCTTATTCACTTAAACATGATTTGGACATGTTATTATGTGTGACATAATTTCGGCCCATGTATATTAATAAGAGAGTGATTTATCTAATGATAATGTATCATGTAATTAAAAGCTCAATAACATTAATTAGCCCCTTTAAAATTCGACACACTACTCCTATTTTTTAGGAATCTTTATTATTGTATGACAAGGAAAAGAAAACCTAGTGCACATGTGACTAGGAATTCGGCCAACCCTAGTGTACCCATTAGGGTTTTTCAAGTGCATATAAATAAGAATCACATCTTCATATTAAATAAGGGCTATGCTGAATTTGGGAGTGCCACCAAATAAAACAGAGAAGATTTATTTGTCAGAATTAGAATAGAGATTCTAAGTGCTAGTACACATCGCCGATTCAAGAAAATTAGTTTGTGTGGATACCTTTAGACATGTTCGCGCAAAGGCAACATAAGGAAAGGAGATTTGGCCTTGAATACTAAAAGCAACATCAACACTCCATTCATTCATACATCCAAGCATCGGTTTTAAGGTAAAATGCTAACCCTAATCGTGTATGTTGATGCGCATGGATTCTTGGTAGAATTCTAGGTTAAACTTTTTGTTATTTCTGCTGCATAATGCTCTTATGAATGTCATAAAATTAGTTACAAATTCCAACAAATACAGTTAAGCGTGAGTCCAAGTTTGTTAGGTTTTGGAAAAAACTTCGCACCAAGAAAAGGAAAGCAAAGAAGGAGCGTGTGGTGTATTTTCTGAAGACCAATTTCGCCATAATCCACAAGAACTTGCCACCACAGAAGAATGATCTAGGTGCAAAGATTCATATGTTGAATGATGAGAAAGGATAAAGAACCATTTAAGTCCAGCTAAGATGACGTAAAAGAAGCTCTTATTGGGAGGCAACCCAAGGTTTTTATTATTATTTTTTATTTTGTTTTAATCATTTTAATTATTTCATTGTTTGATTGATCCAGTAAATTTAATTCTTTTTGGATTTTTTATGCCTTCATATTTATATCTCAAATTTTTGAGGATTTAATGGCACTTGCCTTAGAGAATGGTTTTATTTTGATGTGCAATTAGGTGAGGAAATTGGGTTTGTGTGAATGAACTAAAATTTTAAAATGGAAGAATTAAGTGTAGGGATATTTGATAGGTTGCACTTCATGCATATTTTACATTGCATTTTCTATCTATTTTGTGTTATAAATTGGTGTTATTCGTATCATTTTATGTTTTGTTTCTTCTTTGGTGTTTTAGGAGGAATGTTGGTGGAATATGAGGATTCGGGCCATTTTTTTATGTATTTTGGCGCTGACTGAATTATCGCACGATCACGCCATAGTAAATGCATTGACCAGGTTGACCGTTGTGCATTGGGCCATATGCTGGACTGCTGGACCACGATTTTTGAGCCTCTTAGACATGCTTGAAGGCTGATAACTCAATTTTGCTGCTGGAACAAAATAATTAGTATTATTATTATTTTTATTACCTATTTTTTAGGGGAATCAGGTTTCCCTAATTAGGACACATATATATACCTTGTTTTATGGGATTGGTAACTCTCTCTCTTCCATTCTATCTTCATGCATGACTTTGGGCAGCCATCATTTCCTCTCAATTTCAGCTTTCTTCTTTCATTATGAGTAACTAAATAATTTTCTAGTTAAGTTACTTTCTAAAGTTCAATCCTTTATAGTTGTAAGACTTTTGTTTTAACTATTATAAAGTATTTTGAATATTTATTCAGTTTATGTGCCTTATTTTTTTATTATTATTTGTGTTGATTGTTCAATGTGGCTAGTTGATTGATTAACCGAATAATATATCATTATTTAGGATTGATAGTGCATCACATTAGTCCTAATCTAGGTAACGAATAATGTCAATTTATGTGTTGGACATTGTTCATTGTTATGAAATCGAATAATATGGTTTAAATGAATCACGGTGTTTTTAGTTTCACTGGTTAGGATAGGAATCTCTTTAGTTCTTACTACTGCCATAGATTAAACCTTGTAAGAGTGTCCCCGGATTATCGACTAAGTAAGAAAAGATTGGTTAATTAAGTGCGTCACCGTTAGCCATAACTCTGTCTATTCGAATGCTCTATATTGATCTTTTATGTCTGTGATCAACTGATTGGATTGAACGGAGAATTACCTTAGCTAGGTTTTTTTCATTATTGAATTCTTCTTATTTTCATTCTTGCAATTTATTTCCTCACTTGCAACCTTTTATTTTTGTCGCTTTTCAATTTCGGCTTCAATCATATTCTTGTTAACTTCATTTTATTTTCTCGTTTCGACAAATAAACAATTTTCACTGATCTCTGTGGATCGAACCTACTCACTATTTTACTCATATTTATTGTTCTTGAGCAAGTTAATATTATTTTGATCGGTTGATACTCTATCAAATTTGGCGCTGTTGCCGGGGATCACAGGCAGGAATATTCACCACTATACTAGAGTCAGTTTTCTGCTGAAACTATTGAGTTGTTGCCACGAAAGTTTTCATTATCTCCTCCAATGATTGAATTTGATCTTCTAGATCGGGTTATCGAGGAGTTGGTAATTCGGGCTGAAATTGTTGGAAATTGTCTGACCTCCCCTATAGTCATAATGTGGATGATCCCACCATCCTGAGTTTTGAGTGCTTGAATAAGGGTCAGCCATATTATCATACCCATATGAGTCATGTTGAGGCATTAAACATATGATGCTTAGGTAGCTTAGAGAAGCACGAATTCTACAAGGTTTCATTTGTTCCCTGAAACTCATTTGATATAAAGTAGAAGTTATATTTGGAAGCATATATTTAATTTCAGAAATACGTGCCTCAAATGGATCTCAGTCAAAACCGAAGTGATGCAAGCCACTATCCATAATAAAAGCCATACTTTTTTTAGTTGCTAAAGAAGATCAGAGCAAAAAAAACAATAAATAACAAATAAATAACCTTTGACACCGATCCATGGCAACAATGCCAAAATTTGATGGGTTTAGAGACCAACAAATTAATTTTTGCTCAAAAATAAAGATTTTGTATATTACAGTGAGCAGTGTCAAATGCACAGAGATTAATAAAGCTTATTTATTTGAAAGAAAATAAAAATAAAATAAAGCTGCAAAAATTATAATTGAAGCCGAGAATGCAAAGAAACAAAATTTAAGATTGCAAATTGAAAGACAATAAAAATGCAACAATGGAAATATAAGAAAATCAATAATAATGAAGACCTAACCAAAATACTTCTCCATTCAATCTATTGAGTCGATTATAGACACTAAGAATCAATGATAGGCATTCAAATAGATATCGTCATAGTTACAGGTGACACACTCAAATAACTAATCTCTTCTTATTTAATCGATAGTCTCGAGATGCCTTGCAGATTATTTCCCTTAATAACTAGACACCCCTCTGGATTCCCTAACAAGGTTTAATTTAATAGTAAGAACCAAATAGACCCATATCTTAGCCAGTGAAGTCGAAAACACTATTAATCATTTAAATTAGATTACTCAATTCTATAACATTGAAAATTGTCCAACCACAAACAGACAAGTTATTTTCTACCTATATTAGAATTAATGAGAGATGCTCTATTAATTCTAAATAGTGGTATATTATTTAGTTAATTAATCAACGAGTTATTATTTAACAATCAACACAAATAATAATAAAACATGAATGACACATGAATTAAATAAATACTCGAAATACTCAATAACATATAAAAATAATAGTCTCACAACCTACTTGGATGAAACATCGAAAATACCTCGACTAGGTGTGGGTTTAATTACACATATTGAGAATAAATATGCAAAATACAAAAGAAAAGAGTTGTTGGTCGTGCTCCTCCTCTGTCACGTTTAAAATATGTTGAATAAAGAGTTTCAAAGAGTATCTATACTCTTTTCAAGCCCTAACCGTAATCAATATCTATAAATAATTAAAATAGTCCTAAATAATTGTTCAAAAGGGTAACATAGGTAAAAAGCTCTTCAAATCTTCAAATCTTCTGTAATTAATTCATCAATTCTGCCTATGTCGTAGCCCAACAACATGGTCATATCATAACACAGTCCGAACTCACCTCTTACCCAAAACAACACCATTTTCCATTATTTACTCACCAATTCACCTAAACAACAATGAAAGTAAAAATAACATAGAAACACAAGGATAACAGTGGTTTGGCACACAAAATCACTGTAATACATTTTATATAAATAGAAAATGTGATTATGAATTTGTTTAATTTACATATTTCGTTTTAGATCAAAGCAAGGGGACTTGGTATGCCGGTTATACGTTGAATGAGAAACGTAATACCCCATAAATGACTGTAATCTTGAAAGAAGAAAAATCCACTTCATGGTATGAGATTTTTTTATCATTAATATTTTAAAAAATATTCATATTCTTTATATTCTTATTCTTAAATGATTGAAATACATATGCAATCGTGAGATCGGATGCGATCTTAAGTCTTAACAATAAATTGCATTATTCAATCTGATCCCTTATGAGTTGTCAGTGTGAATTTGATGGAAAGATTCCCCAGCAAAAGTTCGTCTATCCATATTCGTTCATATTATTGATTTTTTGATCAGATGTTCATATTATTGGTTGATGCATGAGGAAATTCGTAACTTAACTGGTTCAATCAAAAGAAGGGATTTGAAACACTCATTGATGGGTTGAAAATGAGAACTTCAATGGGTACGGAATGTGCAAGAAAGTTGATAATTGCAGCATGGTACTACTTAGCTAAAAAGTGTCCTTGACCTTGAATACAAAGGCCAAAATAAACTTTTGGATTGTCAACTTCATACCCAACTTCTATGCATGAACCAAAATTATTGGAGATTCAATTTTTGCGTTAGAGTAGCAAAATTTTTGCAAATCATATATAGATGCCTAGAAATAAAATGTCAATCACGTTTTATTATGATTAAGAGTACCACGCTTAAGTTTGTACATTCACCCTTGCTTTCCCCAAAATTTCAAGCGATATGTGCATGCACTAGTTTATTGCAAGTTTGACAAAACAATTTATTTTACTACTTTTAAGATATGTTTAAATATTGGCTTAATATATAGGAATCTTCCTGAACTTGTTTAATTTTTCTTGTTATTCTATAAATTTTGTGCAGTAATTAATTATTCCTTAAACTTGTAAAAATGTATTTTTTAAGGAGTTATTTGTTGACATGACAATTTTTAGATTTTGTTTTCTGAAAATTGCCATGTTAGCAAATAAATCCTCAAAAACACGTTTTTTTACAAATTTAGGGGATAATTGAAAATTTCAGGAGGTAACAAGAAAAAATAAAGAAGTTGAAGGGAATTCCTATGTATTAAGCCATTAAAATTTATTAATTTTATACTGAATTTGTCAAAAGCTATTTACAACACCTATTCATCTTTAAAAAATGCTAAATGATGATGAGACATAATTAACAACGTACAGAAATAGAAGAAAGATTAAATGGTTGGGCCTTTGAAGATATCTGGATCCAAACGATGAGGTAGAGAAAATCTCAGAATCATCGATCAAATTATAAGAATATGAGTTGCCTTCAATGGCTAAGGTAGAAGATACATATACGAAAGCCTATCGAACATGGGGCTGGGTGCCAGGTTAGGACTTTTCAAGGACACCTGCAAAGATGCTGCCATCAAAATGCTGAGCGGAATATCATAAGAGACTTAGCGGAGATTAATTGAATTCCCTCTCAAAGAAGACAAGATGCAATTGGTTATCAATATAGGTTTCCATTTCTTAACATGTTTGGACTCTGGCTTTTACCACTCCTGAATCTAAATTTGTTTGGAATTGTAATCTCCTGAATTTAGTCAACACTGAATTTTCCAGCTTTCTAGATATTTTTAAATAAAACACTATACTGGAACATATATTTTATTTATAGTATATTGATATACAAGTGATCTTGAACGAATGTACAACAAAATCTCTTGTCGACAATATTATTGTTATAAATTACAAATACAAGATAATGAAATCTCATTACTTCTTCTTGGAGGAAGACAATTGCAACAATTTCTGGTCGATATGTATATCAAACTTGAACAAATAAGGCTTGATTTTTATGGCCACAATCAAAAGACAATCAGAACTAAGTTATATCAAGGAATATATGATTGTGTCATGGCTGGAGAGAATCGAGGCAAAGATGTTAGAAAAAGAATAGTGTTGCCAACATCCTTTATTAGGTATAATTGTTCTTATTTTTTTCCAATTGACCAACAAACAATTATCATATGTATTATTTAGAATACAACAATGTTTTATGATTTTGATTTACGGGGAAGTATGTAATACCCCTTCGGTTCTCACTAGAAACTTCAGTAGCATTCCGTCCCATTTTGAATCGATCTTTGAATGTTTGGGATGATGATTGGATGTTTGATAATAACTAATGATGTTTTGAAAGTGGTTTAAGTCTATTGGATCTTTTGTTATTCAAATGGAAATGGAAGAAATTATTCTTGGTCAAAAATCAGATATGAAATGCACATTCTCTGCTACAACGCGCATCTTGTGTGTCAGGTCTCGCTCCATGTCATTTGGCTTGCTGTAGTTGTCCAAGGAAAATATAATTCTCGTGTGAGACGTGCATCTCATGCGAGAAACACACGTCTCAACAAAACGCACGTCTCATGGGAGACACAAGCATCTCGTCCCCTGTAGTTTCGTTTTAAAAGCCCCAAACCCGACCCCTTCTCTATTCTAACTTCACTCCATCACTCAAAATCCAATTTTCTTCCTTTCACATTGCCTCTCATTGGTTCCTCATCATCTCTTAAGGTAAGATTCATCTTTCTAACTTGTTTTTAACTTCCATTTCTTGTTAGAATCATGATTTGATGTGGAATGACGTTTTTGAACATTCTTGAGCTAGGGTTCAGATTTGCCTTGAATCTGATGAAATGTGAGTTAGATTTAGGTTAGATTATGTTAGATATTTGCTTGAATGATGTTAGAAATGTAAGGATTTGGCTTGGGTTTTGTTGTTGATTGTTAATATGCATTTTATGTATATTTACATTAGTATTTTACTATTGTTTTGCATGCATTTTTGCCCATGTTATTGTGTTTTTATGTTACCTTGTGTTTATTTGGTTCAGGGATGGATTTGGTGTAAAGGGGTGGATTTGCAGCAGTTTTATGTTGAAACCAGAATATGGGTGCTTACAGCGAGACCTTGACGAGATGGGCAGTTTTGGAAACGAGTTCAGTTGTGAAAAATATGGCGTGGCATCACTTATTCTGACTTCTAAAAGGTTTAGGATGTGGCCATCAAAGGTGGAAGATTCTAGTTTGTTAGGAAAGATATTTTTGTAACTTTTGGACAAATTTAATTAGGTTTACAAGTTGGGTATTTGATATAAATACCTAGTCAATAGTTTTTACTTTCTCTCTCTAGACATTCACATTTTAGAACAACCACCTTTTTACTCTTATGTTCTTCTTTATAGTATGAGCAACTAATTTCTTTTCTAGTCAAGGTTCAATCAAATTTGATCTTTAATTAATTGTGAGGTTTTGTTTTCAATTGTTGTTTATTATTTATGCATTTGTTCTATTCTTGTTCTTGAGTGATTAATTATTATTCTGTTGATTGAATTGATGATGGCCACATTGATTTAGTTGATAGAATAATAACAACTAGTTAGATTTGTAGATCTGTGATTGCGTGTCTAACACAGATGGTAAGTTAATGTTGTTATTGTGATAACGAGCTTCGACTATCATTAGCGAAATAGAATAATCTTGCTTGAATGAACTGCGGCTTCCGAGTTTGTTGGCTTGGGTAAGGTCTTTATAGTTCTTAATGCTGCTAATAAATTGAACTCTGCAAGGCGTCCCAGAGGTTGTTTATTAGTTAGGGAAGTAGTTTGCAATGCATCCCGAAACTATCAAAACAATAAGTAAAGATTGGTTACTGAGTGTGTCACCTGTAGCTATAACATGCATGCATGAACAGTACTAATTTATCTTTCGTTACCCGTGATTGATTAATAAAATGAGACGGCGATGTACCTTGGCTAGGTTTTGTGATATTGATTTCTTCATTGACAATTTTGCATTCTTGATTTATTTTAATTGTTTTGTTTAATTGTTCTGTTTGCCTACTTTTCAACCAAACCACATTGTTACTTTAACTGCTCTTTCTACAATTAGATAGAATGTTTATCAGTCTCTATGGATTCGACCCTACTTGCCATTATCTTCAAATTTTAATTATTGTAGGCTTAAAGTAGGAATTTAATTTGTTGGTTTCGACACCCATCAATCATCATCACATAGGGTTAGAGTTGTAGTTATACATATAAAAAATAGAATCTCATACTCTACTTAATCATTACCACATACTTTATATTACAACTAACATTCAAAGTGAAATGTGAGGAGAACACTGCATACTGGTCCAACCTGACTCGACTAAAAATGATGATTTGATGATGCAATCATAACAAAATGGTTCTACGCCTAAAAAAAATAAATGTAGATGGATGAGCCTACAACTCAGTAAGTAAATAATTAGTACAACATATATACTTATTTGTAACATAACTTGGCAATTCCATTCATCACAGGCACATTAAGTTTCCTATTTATTCTTAATTAAGCTCTATTATAAACAAATAGTACACGATTTTGTCTCAGTTCAATCCATATAATAGGTGCTAATTTATACATATTTAAGTATTGAACTTCTTGTATTTTACTTGTGTTATGACAGTAAATGAAGTGTTTTTGCCCCTTATCAAGTTCTATTCCTGTTTTTATGCCCTTTCTAGATTTTGAATGAAAGGAACATAAACCACAAATTTGTAGTAAAACAAGCAAGTACACACACGGTTACACCAACCTGTGTCAATCGGTATCTTATTAAATTACACGATTTTCTCTCTCTTAAGCTAAAACACGAGCCTAGAAAGAGGAAACTTTCATTCAAACACCACAACTATTATGAGAATATCTCCACTTCATCGAGCATAAGAGATCAAAATAAATAATTTATCAACCATCCCAATTCATTATCTCCATATTAATGTATACCAAGTCACTTCCATATCACATCATTGTCTAACAATTGTAAGAGAACAACATAGATAAGTAATCACACCATAACGATCGGAAAGGATCAACGCATACTTATTTACTCTTCAACATGTATCATCTTACATTCATCAATAGGAATCCTTTCTCAATAATTGCTTACAAAATGGTGATACAATATACTTCCTCATCATCTTCTCTTCCTCCACATGTTAACGAGCCCCTCTTTTTAATCACATAGAGCCAAGGG
The DNA here is from genome assembly GCA_948243855.1 of Flueggea neowawraea. Taxonomy (NCBI): domain Eukaryota; kingdom Viridiplantae; phylum Streptophyta; class Magnoliopsida; order Malpighiales; family Phyllanthaceae; genus Flueggea; species Flueggea neowawraea. The sequence continues at coordinate 14,146 of CAODLS013983165.1, forward strand.
CTGATCACACAGCTATTCCCAGGGCCAAATATAATTCGCTTATAAAGCATATCACACAGAGCAAAGGACTGATCACACAGCTATATCCAATGCCAATATAAACGGGGTCGCATCTCCATGTCTCACTTTCTTCTTTTTACATCTTTATTGATCCCCATTATGTAAGCAAATATTAAGAGAAGGTCAAAAAATCAAACAAAAAGGTATCACCATGCACTCCACAAATATAACAATATTGTCAACAACAAAATAATCAAATACTTAGAATACTTCAATTCATTTTCTTTCTGACATCCCCATCATATTCATGAACAAAATGTTCAAGTCAAGTAACACATCTCAATACAATATTTCCTACACATATTTTTCATAATCACCCTATAAAGCACATAGTACTTCACACTTCACACTTATACTATAACCAAGCTGCTGAACAGAGGAAACATGTCAAAACATTTACATGTCACATATTCACATCTCATTCATAGCCTTATGAACTCTTGTCAATCTCCTTTCTTATCAACTTATTTATACCACACATAATCACATTACCACTTATTTAATGCACAAGAAATATTACATATATAAGAATATAGGAAATGCTAATTATAAACTTACTTCAACTATAAGCACATGAAGGTTTTTGGACTACCCTCGGCTCCTCCACTTGTTCCTTTGCTCCTAATAATTTCAAATATATGCTTATTTTTATATCCGCATGAATATTTTATAGAAGTAATCACACATGCTTATACTTTTTTGTTAAGTAAATGTCTAATTCTAATCTAAACAGCTCTCTTGTTTTGACTTAAAAATTCTCCGAAAAATTTTGTACATATTATTTAACTCGGTGAGGAGCCTCTAACAAATCATACAATAGGGCCCGATCAAAAAGGCACTAACTGCAATGCCAGAATACCTCACTGAGCATTAGAAGCCAAAGATCACAGTATGCAAGAATCACATGCATGATGATAATAAACAGGGACAAAACAAAGAAAGAGGGTCAAACCCAGTGAGGGACAACACTCTAGATCGCATCATACGTGCCTCACAAAGACTGTTTTGAAAACAATTCAAAAATACCACATACAGATATAGTTAACATATATAACATACATATATACATGCTACATATATATTAGCGATTCAAAACCATTTCGAAATCGTTCACATCCAAAGCAAACAACGTGCACGAAAAACCTTCAGAAGCTAAACCAAAATCTTTTCAAGATTTTCTTCAGAACTTATCAAAGCTAATGCGTTTTCAATAACAAAGCAAAACGTTTTCAGAAAATGTTTTATCTTATCGGAGATTCCAAAATAAAACCCTTTTAAGGTTATGTCAAAACTTCAAAACAAAAGTCATAATCCGTTCAAACCGTTATCAAATATTTCAGAAAGAAGCTCAAAACATTTCTAGTTTTCTAGAAATTCCAAAGTCAAAGTTTGCCACGCAGACACAACAAATCCTTTCAGATTTAAATCTGAGTCAAAATATATAACACAGATCCGGGACTAAAGCAAGCGTGATGTGGATTCTACCACTAATCACTAGACATAAACAAGCGTGATGTGGAGTTCACCACCAATCACGAAATGTGTGGACCAGCCATAAATGTGATGAGGACTCACCTATATCAATATCAAATCATGTGCCTAATCGGGGCAACATGACTACCGACACCCCTGGTAGCTAGGTTGTCTCAATCATTGGTATACCAAAGGCTACGTACCATGTAGCGTAGGTGTCCTGTCTCTAAAATATATACATAGTATAATTAAATCCATAAACAAACAGTCATCCGACCGAGTATATCAAAACCAAAAGGATATATAAGATATAACTTATATATTGAAGTCTAAAATATACATACATATAAGTATGATTTTCAAGAAATCCAAAATATTATCAGATCCAGAAATGAAGTAGCCATTTCAAAATTTACAAATCCATTACGGCATGGTTTGCAAAACAAAGCATGTAAAACAGTCAATCGTTTACCAAAAACGAAATTTAGAATTTATTTCAAAAACGTACCACAGAAATGTGATATAATCAATTTATATCATTTCTTAAAACAAATCATCTTTCGCCGAAGCGCAAAATCTTTCAAAGACAGAGTATCATTACTCTTTCCAAAACCCAAATAATTTTCCAAAAACAATTCAATAATAGTCAAGTCCTCACATAGACCAACTTTTATGATTTCTAATCCTTTAATTATTCCAATTTACATGCTATGGTGATAGCACAATAAAAACATATAAGTGGAAGAGACATAACCTATGTATCTGAAGCTGTCATCCACTCACTTGGATGCCGAGCTTCCAACTCCGAATTGCTGACCACTGGTCGATGGCTGGTCGCCTCAAAAATCAAATTGAGTTGAAACAAAGTATT
>CAODLS013985879.1:0-25174 GCA_948243855.1 Flueggea neowawraea
ATAAGATGTAACGATTTTCTAATTGAGCCCGCAAAAACTAGGGACATGGTTTTCTAGTTCAGCCCGCAAAATCTAGGGATTTAGTTTTCTTGTTTTATCCTTAAAACAAGGTGTAAAGGTTTGTTTGTTAAGCCCGGAAAAAAAAAAAAAAAAAAAAAAAAAAAAAAAAAAAAAAAATTTTAAAAGGTTTACCACAACCAGCAAAAGAGGAGATATTTTATTAAAAATATTTAAAAAACTTTACACTCATTGTGTGTTATCGTTAAACCCTTTAAAATTTTTTTTTTTTTTTTTTTTTTTTTTTTTTTTTTTTTCGGGCTTAACAAACAAACCTTTACACCTTGTTTTAAGGATAAAACAAGAAAACTAAATCCCTAGATTTTGCGGGCTGAACTAGAAAACCATGTCCCTAGTTTTTGCGGGCTCAATTAGAAAATCGTTACATCTTATTTTAAGGACAAAACAAGAAAACCAAACTGTTAGTTTTTGCAGGATCAACTAGAAAAAAGTTCATCTTTAGTTTTTTAATGCTCACTAGCAATTACTCTTGTTTTTCTAAGGCTCAACAAGGAAACATATCTTTCCCAATCAAATATCCTTGCTTGTTACAAGATTCAACCCAAGATATGACATATTAAATCTCACACCAACCCAGAAATGTGTTTGCAATTAAATAGCTCAAACGAGTTAGAAAGGTAAAGAAGATAGATAAAATGGATAGCAAGCTTTAGAGCAGGTCTCTCTTACTTCTCTTCTGATTTAGGGAGTCTATTTATAGCCACTTGAAAGAATATAGTCATTGGAGTCTCAAAATAGCCGTTGTGAAACAGACAGAAATTCTGTCCAGTAATCACATCATTGCCTTCTACGTGCTTAGCTACCACATACGTGTGTAGTACCTTTTTCCATCTGAGTTCTGCGTGCATTGATAGCAAGTCTACGTGCATTGCAAGAACTCTAGTAGTCTCGACTTTAAATGGACCAGCATCTACGTGCTTTGCTTCACTTTTACGTGAGTAGACTCATGATCTATGTGTTTTGTACAACGTTCTGCGTGCATTGATATGAATTCCAGAATATGCAGTTTTTCACCCAGTGGCTTGCTACGTGTGTTGTGCCTCCATCTACATGCGTAGTCGTTCCTTCAAAGACTGCACCTCTGATTCTTCACGTGATTTGTGTCAGAGAATATTCAAATTCAAATTCCCCAGGAGCGTCTTGATTTTGTCAGCTAGTCCAGCTCATTCCCGTATATGTGCGTTGCACCCTCTTTTACATGCGTAGAACTGCACCTCTATTTCTTCATGTTATTTGTCAGGGAATATTTAAATTTGAATTACCGAGGAGTGTCTCAGATTTTGCAAATAGTCCAGCTCATCCTCGTTTACGTGCGTTGCACTCCCTCTTCTACATGCATAGAACTTTGTTCAAAGATTGCACCTTTTTCTCTCCTACACGCCTTGAACTCTTCTCAACGTGGTTTTGCGTGCCTTAGTCTTTTTCTCATCAATCTGACATTTGTCTACCTGCGTTGCATTGTCTTCTGCGTGCGTAGATAAATGTTTGACACTTTCTGCTTTCTGGATCAACACATCTATGTGTATTATCCCATTCCTGAGTGCGTAGTTCCTAGTTTTGCATGCACTAATGTGCATTGATGACTCTTAAAATGCTTTATGGCCAGATATAAACAAGTCTGCAACTTTGCACTTCTTTCATGGATGTTTTGCATTCATTATCATCAAAACCAGACTCAACATACGACACGAGACAAACTTGTACTGAGAATTCCAAATACAAAAAAGAGCGCAAAACGAGAACAAAATGTACTCATATACCATATTAAAAATGAGTAAAAAATGAGCACAAGTTGTTCTCAATTTTGCACATGGAAAATAAATACAAAAATGGACCAAACTAAATACAAACAAGTACAAAATGAGAATAATTCAGTTACCAATGAGTACAAAATGAGAACAAATATATGTAATTATCAAATAGTTCAGTGGCTAAGATATAGTTTCAAAAAAATAACAAGGAGATCGGCGCTGCAACTAGGATTTTGAAGCCCTAGCCGCTGTTGCCATCCCTATCTCTAAATCTAACGCACTTCTTCGTTCTCTCGATCTCTCTCTCATTTTTCATCGTCAAAACACTCTTTCTCCCTTGTGCTCTCTTGTTCGTCTCGATCTCTCTCCCGCGCATAACTGCCGTCATCGACCATAATAGCTTCCCACCATAATCTCCCTCATCAAATCTCAAGCAACAAAAAGAAGAAGACAAAATGAAATACAAGCTCAAAAAAAGAATAAAAGAAGAGAAGAGGCGGGCAAGGTGGGTGGATAGGGAAGAGAAGCCAATAGGAGGCGCATAGAGAAGAGCGAGGAGGAAAGAGAGGGAAAAACAGAAACGTGAGAGAGCAATTAGGGGAGATGATAGAGAAAGTGCGTGAAGAACACTTTATGTATTCTAGAAATTTAAATTAATTGTATTGTATTTTAGTGATTGTTTAGATTGGTTTTTTGCTTTTGAAATTTAAATACCCAAAGTGATGCTGGGTAATTTTCTCGAAGAATAATTTGGGATTTCTCTTGTTATGGCAGATTTTAGGGCCAAGCAAGTGGAGGAATTTTCCAAACCGACCAGACTTTTGTCGGGTTGAAGAACTGACAAACCGAAACCGACTATTTAATAGTCGGTTTGGTCGGGTCGGTTTACCTGTTTCGGGTTGGGCGGTTTTGTCGGTTTCCCTCTCCTTTAAGTATTTGTCATTTCCAATCACCAATCCAACAACACAAAAACAGATGTTGGATTGAATATTAGCAAAATGGCTTTAATTACAGCTGACAAGGTAAAAACCTTGTGCTAATCAACAAAAATTAACAAAATTCTGTAAATCAGTGCGACAATGGCATCTAGACTGAGATATGGATAGCATACAATGAAAATTAACCTATCTCAAGAATGCAGGCGACGAAGTGGAAACCACCGATCACAAAAAGAAACCAACCGAAAAGCTATTCGAACCCAGAAACAGAAACCCAATAAATGCTCCTGGTCGAACCCACAACACATAACCATTCGAAGCCACGACCAACCACACCACATAAACCACCACTGTTTCTTCTTTCGAATTAGAGATTTGAAAACCCAAGACATGGAACCTATGAATTTGAGATTTGAAAATCCAAGGCAAATAAGATTATGAATCTGAGAGTGTAAAGAAAGAATTGAGGGGGATGGAGACCTAGGAACAGTTTGTTGGAGATGTTTTCTTCTCTTTGATTCCACATCTAAAAATGATCCAGTGTTGATGAAGGCGTAAGTTTCAAGTTACAAAAAGCTAGCGACACTTCGCCCATCCACAACAACAACAACGAACCTATAATGTGTGTGCGCGAGAGAAAGAGACGAGTGGGAGAAGCTGTGGACGTAGATAGAGAGTGAGAGACCAAGAGAGAGAGAGAGAGAGAGAGATCAAGAGAGAGTAATGTGTGTGTGTGTGTGGGTGAATCTCTAGTGTTGGCAGTTGTGAAGTGAAGAAATTTCTCTCTCTTCTCTCGTTTGTTTCTGGTTCGGCCAAAATCAAACGGCCATTAATATTGGTGGCATGTTGTTCCTTTCTATCTCAATGCCATCCCCATCGGAACTTTCAGCGCCATAAACTATGGCAGTTCGTCTCTGTTTCCATAAGTAATGGCGGACCTGGTGGCCACACAGATATAAACGACATCTTTGTTCTTTCCGGTGTGACAACTGGGATCCAGAGAGGGGTGGCGTCAATGAGTCCGTCGAGATCGAGGTCAAAAGAGCTAAATTTGTAGACATTAAGAGAGATATTAGCGGGGAATTGCTGATGGCGGGAGCCTGGTTTTCACAACTCTAGTTGTAACAACTTATGAAATTTCATTTTATATCCCTGACATTTTGGTAAATTATAAATTAAAACGTATATTTGCAATCACTTCCTAAAATCAGTTCAAAATTCCATTGGTACACAATTACACTACACGAAATTTAATATTTCTAGAGTTAAAAAAACACAAAGGATGTAACCTTTTGTGGACGATTTGTACACGGCTATACACCCTATGTAAACCTATGTGCACTTTGTTGAAAAAAATTAATTGAAACCGTATTTAATCAACTAAATCAATATATATTTGAATTAGTTTGGTTAGAATTAATATTAAATTTGATTAAAATCAAGTCAAAAGACCTAAATCAGTTTAAGATTTAATTTGTAAATAGTTTGTACGTCATTTGTACACTATTTGCGCTAATTGTGCACTAATTGCATACCACTTGTACACTTGTAGACATGGAATGCAAAAATATCTTTTCTCAATTTCTCACGATCTCACGAGAGACTGCAAGTTTCCTGCACGTGCATTTAGATTTTTGGTAGTTGTGCAATTAATTTTCTAGATTTATACTTTTGTTTCAAAAACAACAATGAAAAATCTTAACTTAGTTCATGTAATGAGTTTTGGCACTTAATAGAACCCTAACATAACAAATGATTGCCACTTGAAAATTAATTTGTGTTATATACATGACTTAAGAGAGAAATTGAGAGAGTTGGAGACAGTGTAAGAGAGGTTGAGAGAGCTGACGAGAGAGAATGAGAGAACTTGAGAGGGAATGAGAAGATGGGAATGTATGTTATGCTGAAGGTAGAAAAAATCATGGCCTTTTTATAGAGATGGAATTGGCGACGGCATGGTTGCCATATCAATCATATTGTCAATGCGTCGCTAATGACCAAAAGGTCAAAGATGGTAGCTAAACTCTGTTGACATTTCTTGAGAATTTTAACGACGAGTGCAAATCAGTGATCGACTAGGTTTGCACAATATACCTGCAATACTTTACAATATTTATATTGTACTCCTCACTTTTGCATATTACATATTTACTTTTTGATAGTTTCAAATTCACAAATATATATTTTCAAATTTATCGACTCTTGTTTATATGCTGTTGGAATATTGTTGATATTCTGTTGGTGTTTTTCTGTTTTTCAAAAAATAGGATGTTTTTTATGACTTGTTTGTAACTTGTATATCTTTTATCGAGATGAAGAATATAAAAGTAGTAGTTTATAACTTGTATGATATGTTTGTAACTTGTATATACTATGTTTGTAACTTGTATATATTTTGCAGAGATGCGGAACATACAAGTATTAGTTTTATAATTTTTTTATGCTATCTATGTAACTTGTATATATATATATATAACAAATAAACAACATTTATACAAATAAGTAAAAATGTGATTTAAAAATTTTATTATTGCGCACGTAATATTAAAAGTTGAGAGTGTAAACTAAATCAATTTTTAAGAACTGGGATTGTGTAAAGAGCACTTTCTTTTTCTTGAATTATAATCTTTCAACAATGAGATGGGCCTCCTTGTTTGCAGCGATCTCATTGGTTTTATCCAAGTAAGTAGAGCCCAACATTTTTGTGGTGTTCAGAACCAACTTAGAGTACTGTAATGCTGTTTCATAATCACGCGTAGCATTGAAAATTCTGACATTATTGGCCCTCCCCTTTTGCATAAAACTGGTCAAACTTGACTTTATGATTGCTAAGTAAGACACAGGAATGAACAGTTTAAATTAGTTTCTAGTGGTTGATTGTACAATATTCTTCCAAATTTAGCAATTTAAGCATCTCCCATATATATTTTTAATTAACACTTTTAATAAAAATATATAACACTGATATTATATTTTTATTAAAAGTGTTAGTTAAAAATACTCTACTCTATTCTTTATTTTATTAAAATTTATAAAACATTTAAAATTAATTGGTAAATGAGAATAAACATATATAAAAAAGAAAATTTTATTAATAGTAGACCAAATAAAGAGTTATTTTATACTCAACAAAAAAAACTAGTCAAATTTATTTTTTATATTATTTTTAGAGATAAAGAGTGAAAAAGAGAGCATTGAAGATTTTTTTTATGACTGACTCTTTATTATAAAGAGAAATGATAAATTAAATAGAACATTAAAGATGAATTTAACTCAAAAGTTTATTCCAACAGTAGAGGCTGTTAAAAAAATGGTAATGGTAGTAATTTGTAGAGACACATAAACTTGTTTCTCAGTTTTTAAAGCCTTTTCAATTTGGGAGAGTTATGCCGAGGTGATTGTGGTAGACTAATTGGTAAAGTGATAAATTGCCCGGTAAAAATCAAAGAAAATAACACCACAATTTAAAGCTATGATATGCTTAAAAATAGTGAAAATGATAAATGAAACATTCTACAAATTTAGGGTATGAAAACCCTCAAATGTTTGATTATATGATTCTAGAATTCTGAATCTTATTCGGATCTCGGTAGATCTTCAAGCATGCCTGGCTCTAACAGTAAGGCTAAACGATTTATAGCACATTGACACGATCTGTGGCATATTTAACATATTATAATTATCAAAAAATGGATATATTCTTTACATTTTCACTATATAATCAATAAATTTATAATCTATATTTTTCATCTCTTACTCAATCTACTAAAATTAAATATCTAAAATATAAAGTTAAATCTTTTATATATATATATATATATATAAAAGAGCTCAAGTACGCATTTTCTAAAGAATATCCCTTTGTTATGCCGGTGCTTCAGATATGAATTACCCTTTGATAGCCGCCGAGAGACAGTCAGCTCAAGATATGACAGCTTGTTAAAACCCTATTACAATGCATTTTGGGACCATCCATTACATACAACAACTGGTCTAGGTCCTGATCGCAAATATATCAAGATGCCCCCCACTGAGTTCACTTTGCAAAGGAATATTCCAAGATTTATTTTTGCTTACCATGACTGCATATCGCTGCTGCGACTGAGTATTTTATTGGTGGACACAGACAATGAAAATCTAACAAAACTTTTTGGCGTGAAGCTAATTGACAGGTAGACCTGCTTAAAATTTTCTAGGTTTTTGATAGGTTGGGTTACTTTTTATAATCTTTACACTTCATGGTTTCTTAGATCTTATTGGGTCTAGACGAATAAAATTTCGAAACATTTGACTTATTAAAAAGAAAAATAATATGTTTGGTATGAATATGATATTAGAGCAATAATAATTTGGGGTAATTATTTTAGCGTCTCTGAGTTATACAATAATCTTTTATCCAGTCCTTCAGTTTTCAAAAACTTCTTATTAAGTTCCTGCTTGTACACAACGTCAGCCCATAACAAATATTTAATACCTAATCTTGGTATCACATATTCTGTACAGGGCATTTATATGCAAACTGTAAAAAATATATACCAGAATTATATGTTAAATATCTATTTTGGGTTGACGCTGTGTGCAAACATGAACCTAAAAAGAGGCTTTTTAAAACTGGAGACTGAATAAGAAATTACAGTATAACTCATGGACGCTATATTAATTCACCCTAATAATTTTGTTTACTTATTTTTAATAAATAGTGGCCACCCACTTCAAAATTAGAATATTAATGATTTCTCTCTCTCAACAATTATTTTTTATGAGATTTGAACATCTGATTTTGAGTGTGTTTATTTTTCTTAAATGATAATTAGATTAGATATAATAAACAAAAATAATAATAGTGCTTATTTTTAAAATTGTAATACATATTAAGTAATTATTTGAAGGTGGATTTCTCGACTAATCTATCATTAGCTATAAACAGGGTTGGTGTATTGATGTGTGAAGGAGTTTCGCTGAGAGTGACATCATGAGCTGGTCTGAATTCGACAATGATCCTTCCACATTCTAATCGTTCTTGAGACTTCTCCACGAAAATTACAGTTTGTCCCATCCATGGCCTCCTCGTTTATTTGCAGACTTAATTTCAGCTACAGATTTTGTGGCCCTCGCTATAGCCTATAGGGACTATCGAACCCAAAGCACTTCCATGGTTCATACAGTCTAACATGATTCAGTTTTTTTGGGTTAAATTCATTCACGGCCACTGAATTTTGTGATTCAGTTTAATTCGGTCACTAAAATTTAAATTTGTTCAGAACGACCACTTAATTTTACTAAAAAGTTCAGGACAATCACTCTATTATTTTTCTGTCATCTAAGTTCATGAATGAATTGTCAAATCATCAATTTTTACATACCAGTGTGCCACGTATATCAGAATAAAAATATAGATTATAATGGCTTTTACACGGATATTTTTATTTTTATCCGCTTGACACACTAATATGTAAAAAAATGATGATATGATGGTTCATTCATGAACTCTACTGATAGAAAATAGCAGAGTGACTGTTCTGAACTTTCTAACAAAGTTAAGTGACCGTTCTGAACAAATTTAAATTTTAGTGACCGAGTTGAACTGAGTCACAAAGTTCAGTGACCATAGATAAAATTAACCCAATTTTTTTTTTAAAAAAAGTCTAACATGATTAAGGTTACATCGCATAACATGGCCATGTTTAAGGCGTAATTAATTCCTTACTCAAATCAAATTTTATTTAGCTAAAATCGACCTTACTTTGTTAAAACACTGATGATACCGGCCAATATATTGTGCGATTTGGATTTGCACCTCGATCGATGGTTTGAAATAATGTGGGACGCATGATACATTGATCACTCCAATGGAGTTTTAGGGGCTTAGAACACAACTTTTGATTTGAGTTTTTATAGACAGTGTCAATTATTATGGATCATATTCCTCTACAATCACTAGGCTCACTCAATCAATATATTATTTGTTTTGAGCTCATTGTTCTCACGATTTTGTCTTTAAAAAGATGTATTAGTAGTTTGAGAGAAAAAAATACTTATAGGCGATTTATGACATCAGCTTCTAGACAATATGAAAAACATGGGACATCAGTTCAATCACCTTAAAAATAAGAAAATGATATTACGATTGATGAATTGAAAATAAAAAGAAACTATCATTCTTATATCTTTTCTGATAGAAAAATATTCAACATCACCAAGTGGCGACTGTAGCACCAGGAATGTGGTTGTGTTCCTGGTAAAATAATGAACATCTTCCTTCAACTTCAGAGTCAGAGAACGAGAAAAGAAGAATATAAACATCTGTAAGCTGATGAAGTTTAGAATGTGCATGGATGGGGTTAGGTGTCCCTCTCCATTGTTGACATCATTCATCACAAGATGCTCGAGTTGTTGAAACTTGAAGTATCACAGACATATATGTGCCAAACTTTGGAGTTATTAATGCTAGTTTATGTACATGTATAAGGTGGTGGTCCACTTTTATTACACATTTCATAGCTGTCCTCCAGCTATCACAACCACCACATTTTTGCCTATTTAAATAACATAAATAATAGTAACCCATTTTTCACTCCCACTTAATACACAATGTAAATTTTAAGTTATAATGTGTTGAGTCGATATTGGGGGATTTGTCTTTTGGATGTTTTTGTGCTCGAGAAGCTCCACTACAATGATTGCACGACTTTCTTTTTAGTGACACGCATGATTTTACTTAAAATTATGGTTTCTTTTTCTTTAATTGTAAAGGTTGTGCATTGGTAACTTGCCTAATTAATTAATTAGTTAATGCCATTAAGTGATAGATAAAAAAAAGATAATGCTATTAAGTGAAATGCAGATATAAAAGTTTTTGCAAATTCTCTCAACTGTTCTCAGCAATCGTAAGTATACTCAGGATAGCGGAAGCATATTTCTTTGATTAATTTGATTTCGATTCAAACTCTTAACCTGTTAAAATGTGGATGAATATATGGTATTCAAAGAAATACTCATACACTAAATTTTGAATTCAAATCTCGTGAACATTTATCGAAAAAGATGTATAAAAATTTCGAGTCCAGTAGCATTTGTTCATTTGTGACAAATAATTAAGTTCATGGTAATCACAAATTATTTTGGTACTGAAAGAAAAATATCGGAGTTTACATTATTAGCCATTCCCAAGAAAACCAACTTATCTGAAAATGGAAGTTGATTAAAACGAAGGTATGTGTAGTCGTAGATACCACTACTAGGATGCCATCAGCTAAACGTTATCCTGAAATTGATTAAGACATTGAGTAGAGCAGGCACCACCAAGTTTCAGACCAGACAAGAACCTATGACGACAAGCAGCCACTCAAACTCGATTTTTCACATCACTGAAAAACGAACCTCGTCGCAAGCCTCATAACAATGGATTTGTAATGGATGTTATAGTTAATTGGCATCGGAATTAGCTTCAGCACTAACCACTTGAGAGTTTGTGTTTGGTATCCAATTTGTTGGTATCAGAACTAACTTCAGCACTAAAAACTCAAGAGAGATATAACGGGAGCAACTAAATCGATTTATCAAAAGAACTAGGAAGTTTTGTACAAGTTGTCAAATTGCTACATATTTGCTTGATCAGATCCAACTAATCATACATTTGAGTCCGAGAACCCGGCAGCCAAAATCGACTCATTTTGGCAAGGACAATACAGAACAAAAATGGCAGACATTGAACATTGCTTGCTTGCTTGCTTCAATGGTGGTTTATCCCCACCAATAATATTTACATTTAAAACTCCCATAACCCACATTCCTAAATTTAATTATCTAGTATCTACTAATACATGGGTTATACAATTTAATTAACCTCCTAATTCATCCAAATACCACACAACCCACCCTGAGCTGTCTTGCCTCTTCTTTTCTTTCCTAACACTTTCGTCCCATAATTTGACAACATTGCCGTTAACCACCGTTAAGTCTTGGTAACTGTACCACCCCAACTCCTCCTTTCTCATCCTCAATAATCTTTCTTGCCACCACTCTCCTCCGCAACCACGGTGTTCATCATCGAACGCCGTTTCCTCGCCGTCACCGTCGCATTCATCACCATTCTCTACACAATCTTCTTCCTGATAATACACCACAAACTTCCCTTTCGTAACGCCGTTATCTTCGAAAACACTAGATTGACCAATTGACTGCAATGTTGGCCCAGAAGTAGAAGCTGCCTCTGACTCTGACCCAGAGCACTTAAACGCCGTCGTCTCAAGAACCGGTTCGTCCTTCCCATTCCGGTCAATGCAACCCGGAGTTTCCTTCCTTAGTTTGACAGAAGAGCCAACGCCGACGGATTTGAACCTCCAGAAACTAACGGCGGCGGTTATAAGGGCGACCCAAGTCCAGAGATTTTTGGCGACAGTGAAAATACCAAAAGCCAAATAATCAAAGACAAGGGCATCAACAGGGGAGACCAACAAGACGTTCATGATGGCAAAATGTGTAGTTAAGATTGAAAATGGAGGGTCTTTGTGTTTGTGGTGGTTTATGTGACCGTGTGGATTTGAAGTTTGGTGAAGAATACGAGGTGAGAGTGAGAGAGGAAGAGGTGGGTTATAAAGAGAAGGTGAGACTGAATGTGAGCCGTTGGATCAGTGTGGCATATGATTTCAGATGCTGAGAATCGAGGAATAAGATGCTATTTTTCTGAGGTAGATTCCAAGTTTTATACTCAATTTTTTTTATTAAAATAAATAATATTTTATAAAATTAAAAAATTATTATTATTTAATATTTATTTTTTAGTAAATTATTTTAAATAATTATATTTTAAATATTTTTATTAAAATAAATATAAATAATATAATACATTATTATTATAATTAATATAATTTAATTATTTTTTTAATATATGTATCAAAATTTTAAAAAATATTTTTTGAGAAAGATAGAAGTAACAAAAAATACTTCTTATTCATGATAATTCTTCTTTTGGCTTGGGAGATAAGTGACACGTGTGATGTCGTTTGTGGCTGTTATGTTCTTACCGTATCTTGAATTTCATGCTGACCACTACATTTTTTGTTTTTAGTATTTTTTTTGGAAAGGTTCTCCTTTGCTATGATAATTTTTTTTTCCAGACCATCCTGTATTCATACCGCCATTTCGTAGGTTGTGACTAATGAGTATTCAACCCGTATGGAGGTGGCTGTATATTCAAGACTTGAATCCGAAATTTTTAGTTAAGTTAGAAGAGTTTTTTGTCAACTCATCAACACTCTTTTGATTGTATTTTGATAATTTTGTTAATCAATTTCTTAACGTAAAATTTTCACTAATTTTTATTTTTTTGAAAAAATGACCACACTCATATTTGTCGATTCAACTATACTGACTTTACACGAATGACACTATACATTTGTCCGCTTAATTAAGTTCACCTGTAAATGTGCAGATGGAATTTTCATTATTAGTTTGAGCAATCATTCATACAACAGTGATCAAATATGTTTATGTAACATTACGACAAATTAATTAATCTTAAGTTAATTTTAGTGGAAGATGAAATAAGAGAATTTTACATTTTGGATTAATAAGTATATTTAGCATTGAATTCTCTCATTTTTTGTTTAGTTCGATGCACAAATAGTCATGGGTGAACCATTTTTAAAACAATTTTTAACATTTCTTGTTAAAATATTTTGAAAATTTCCCATAAAAAATGTAAATGAATGCACATGAAAATTGTAGAATACTTGGGCTTCAATTATTATTATATGATCTAAAATAAAAGCAAAAGTGGTATAAACAAGGGAAAGAAAACGGAAGACGCGTGACTGAGCGGTGACGGAACACAAACTGAGAGGAAACCAAGTGCAGGACGGTAGTCAGGATTTTGTTTCATCTTGGGCAAGTACATGTCATTACTTGTTGGAAATGTGTGGCTGAGGTGTTTGGACAACCCAACCGGCTCTTCGCGTATTTCTTTTTCAGCATGTACATTTTCCTCCTCTATTTTCAAAGTATTTAGTAAAAATAGAATTCGAGAGTTTTAACTTAGTTGTTTTGTTAATTGAGATATAACTTGTAGGTCATATATATATTCTCCTTTGTCATTTACGGTATTTATTAAAGTCAGTTTTTAATATTCCCTTTATCGTAATTGATAGACATATTTTTTTATTTTGGATGTCCCAAAATATAGACACATTTTTTTTGCATTTATTATTAGTAAAGTTATAAATTTGTCTTTATTTATTTTTTTAATTAATTCATTAATTATCAACATATTTAGTTAAAGGGAACAAATAGAAAATCTTATTGAATTAAATAAATTTAACTATTAAAACTATTATTTTTAAATTTCAGTGAAAAGTAGTTGATGTCTATTAAATTAAAACGGATGGAGTACTAAATAGTTCAAAATTAGATTTCAATAAGAGTTAATACACAAAAAGTTTCATGAGCATTTATTAATCAAAGATCAACCAATTTTAGCTGAAAATAACTAATTTTTGTTTTTTAGAGGAGAGATTCTAGCAAACAAATATAAAAACAATATTTAATTAAGCTTTCTATATATTACCTTGCGTTGAAGAGAAAACATTTCTTATTTTCAGGGTGACCTAATTTTTTGTTTTAGCTTGTCTTACATAGTAAAGTTAGACTTCCTTCATATAATCAGACGATATTTTGTCACTAATAATAAATGAATTATTGGTAATTAAGGTAGTTAATATCTGAAAATTAAAAAATCTAAGATATTTTCTTCAAAAGTTTCAACTTAGGTTTTGGAAAATTATAATTGAATGGAGGAGAGCCAAAATAGATAGATGCATAAGAGTGGATTCCACGAAAGGAATATAGAGGTAGATATTAATTTTAAAAAATATATATATAAATATTTTTCTGGACCTTTTTTATTTTGTTACAATGACCACGAGTAATTGATGATTATCCTGAAACATAATTTTTATTTTATATTTATTAATAGTTTTTTTTCATAAGAAATGCGTAACCGTGTTAAAACTAGATTAATATTAAAGTTTTTTTCCTTTCAACAAGTGCTTTATTGGAAATTCAATTTTTTATTCTTTCCTCACAATTACAAGCACAATTCATTTTAACATCATAATTATTAAACCAACAATTTAATGGTATCAATTTCATAGTTTGAAGATGAGGAGATTGCAATGTTAATAATGTTTCTGGGGTTAAATAAAGGGCTAATTACATAAAATTACCTTTTGAAAATTAAAATTTTAAAAAATACCAAATTGTTGATTTTTGCGAGTGCCTCTCTCAAAATTCAATCTGACAAAATGTTCACCAAAAATTCAAAATTACAGAAATATGCTTTAGTAAATGTATGTAATTGTGTTTTCTTTGTTTTTTTTTTTATTTTTTAAACTAGAGACTACTGTTTGTTTCTCTTTTTTTATGTTATTTTATTTTTTAGTGTCAATATTTATTTTTTGTGGATGAACTATCTTTCTTTTGTTTCTTATGTGTTGAATTTTTGTTGTTTATAGTAGTAAGATCAAGTTATTTTTTGGTATTTTGCAGTTTTTTTATGGTTGTTTTTTTTGTTTCTAATACATAAGTTGAGCTGCCAAAAAGTAGGCCGTATACAAAATGAAAAGCCAATGAAATATAAAAGGTATAAGTTTTGGGATTACGCGGAAATTTTGTATTTTTGAATAATGGGCGGTAATTTCCTCTTAAATATTGGACTAATCTATAGGCTGGATCAAGCTCACCCTCTACTGGCCACAGATTGTAACCCAAGGCTAGTTATTTTGGATTTTGGGCAACTTGAAAACAATAGCCCAACAACCCAAAACCCAGAAGTCAATGAAAACTATTTGTAAGTTCTTTCTTAAATCAAAATATTTGAAGTTCAATTTGGAGATGGTTCCATGACATTTGGAGTTTAGTTTTATACTAAGCTGTGAGCCTGTGTTATCGCAGGTGTAGATATAAATTAGTTTCAAATACCAAATAGTTTGATGGTAATATAAATTTAGGTTTTAGAACTCAAAAAAAAAAAGAAATTAGTGAACTTAACATTCGATCTGCAACATATTCTCTAACTGAAATTCTCTAAATTGAGTGATTAATTTATTCTTATAACATTGAATATTGAAAATTTCGAGTTAGATCGATAATGTTTACCACAACTATCTAAATTAATTATCTAAAAAATATTATTTAAAATTCTACAATAAAATTATAATTTAGAACTATAAATCCTTAAAATTATAAAAATTAAATAAATAATTAAAAATGGATCTCATTATTTATTAATCTACTAAACTTTTAATAAATTTATCATTAATAAAATTGATGCAACTATAAATAATAAGTAATATTTATTAAACTCACATTAAAACATCAAAAGACCATCCATATGGTTCCCACAAGATTTTCTTAAGCAAGGAAATAAAATTTCTTAATAGCAAAAATATACATATAGGCAACTTTTCAACTTACTTATTGTCCGGAATGCAGTAGATTTATTTTTATTATAATTGAAGTTCTTTTGATTTTTTTAATAAATTTAATTTTGTCAATATCAATGACTATACCATATTTAAAGAAGCTCTCAAAATTCAAAACAAATTAAAATTGGTATCTACTAAGGATTGAATTATCTTCTTCTTATGCTAAATGCTAGTTCAGTAGCAATAGGATATAAGCCTATTAGTGTAACTTTTCTGTATATTACTATAAAAGAATCTTCAAACGGTTACATGGTATTTTTCCTAATGCACATTGGAATTGAACCAAATCTTACACTTTCCTTTTGTTTTACCCAAATTTTCTTGACTACAGTGAATCAATATAACATTGATTAGATGTCTAGATGAGACAACCATTTGAAAAAAAAAAATCAAATTTGAAATAGAATTTTCAATTTTCATAGAGCAAAACTAACTAGCCCCTGAAACAAGAACACGCATTTTCTTTCTCTCTATATTTTTCCTTTCTTGAGGTTCAAGGTGTAAACTACAACTATTTTGAAAAGTTGCAATAAACCAATATAGAAAAATAAGAAACAACGGACGGATGTCAAAAAATTCAAAATTCTATATTTTATTTTAAACATAATAATATTTCTATAAGTGTACATAATTATTTTATTCAAATTTATCAATGATCATCCATCAAGAAAAGTTTTCGTATATTCTCTAGAAGGCGTACCGTCCGTTGTCATAGAAAGGTGGCGTTTCATCTTAATGATTTTAAGTTAAGTTTGGACTTCCTTCGTTGTTAAGCGTTTTTAAGTTAATTCAAGAACGTCAGCAGTCAAATGGTAACTCACCTAATTAAACCCTCTCCCTCTCACTCTCATGCATCCTCATGCATGAAGCATTAAATGATGTCTGATTTTGTTGGGCTAAAGCATTCATTGCCAATGTTGGTTTTGACGATCATACGAAAATTTTCATTTTTCAACCTTTCACACACAACTACTAATCTTCTTGTAACTCTTTGCTACTGCGTTAACTTGAACGTTAAGGGGTTGCAGATTCTTTTTTTTTTTTGAACGTGAACAATTATGACTGATAAAGAAACTCTTTCACGCACAACTTAGGTACCACTTAGAGCTAAAGCCTATATGTGTACCTTTGGCAATAAGTAGTTGAGGATTTCTGCAACCCCTTAACTCGAACGTTAAGGGGTTGCAGATTCTATTTTCAGCGTGAACAATTATGACTGATAAAGAAACTCTTTCACGCACAACTTAGGTACCACTTAGAGCTAAAGCCTATATGTGTACCTTTGGCAATAAGTAGTTGAGGATTCAACACCGATTGTTAAAACGATGTAATCGTATGTTCGTCAATTTGAGGAACCAGAGCCATCACTATTTGACCCTTCAATCTTCAAAAGAACACAACGTGTCACTTTCATTTAATCAGGTAGCTGTATGAGTTTGAAATAATTCATACATGCTGTCTCAAAAATTAAAGCGGCTTAATTGCTTTTCAAATATTAATTACAAAATATTATAGGAGATCATAATTGAGTATAGGTTCCATAGTTTCTGTTTTTCATAAGTCATTTTATTTGCTTTCACATATAATTGAACTCATAAAGTTGACTCTAGTACCAATGAGTTATAAGCCCATCAGTATAAGTTGTATAATTTTTTAAAAAAAAATTGATAGTTCAAAACAAATTATATGATAGCTTTTAAAAATATGTTATAATAAACATTTCTTAATATATAATATGTTGAATACTGCATTTTTAATATTACTTTTTGGCTCCTTTGTAGCTAATTGTAACATTTCTTTTTTTTTTCCCCTACTCATCGCTGGAAACAAAATCAATGCAGAAAAAGTCTAAATTCATATTGTTGGCGTGCATTTTGGTCCTCTACCAAAGAATTGATGGCCCTTTTTGTAGATATTAATCTACCAAAGAAATTTTCATATTAAATTGGGCAATGTGATATGTTGTGTAGGTTTGATGCTATGCATGGTTTACATTATAAGGGAATCTCCCACTACAAACATTAAAATACAATAAATTTATACTAAAATACAGCGGTTACATTAAGAGTCTTTCTAATCAGCAACTCTATTTTTAACACTAAATTAAATATTCTAACTATATTTTTTCCACACCTCTTTTTTGTGTTATTATTTAACAATTTACACCTATTTTTCAACCAAAAATATATTTTGATATTTTTAATAACATATAAATATTGAACATAAATATTTTTTTAATATAATAATTAAAATAGATAAAATATTTTTGTAACTTATAAATGTAATAATATTGGTGAAAATAAAACTAATTTATTCGAATATTAAATTCTAATTTGAGCTAATTAATTTGTCTTATTGTATTAGTTGTTTTATATTTTAATTGCAAGTTCAATTTTATTATGGTAGAATATTTTAATTGATGTTAAATTACATTATTATAAATGCATTATATTTTAAATTTGCAAAGCATGTCATTTGTACAATGTTTTTAAAATTTTCATATTTATTATATTTTAACTATTATTTATAAAAAATTGAATTATTAATTGAATTTAGTTTTAATTTGGTACATATATTGATTGATTAAACATAAAAATATAACTAAAATTATCACAATATAAATTAATATTTCTATAAATACAACAAAAGAGAGAAAGCAAAAAAAAAAGAGAAAATATAAAAATAAACAAATGCTCCAACTGTATAAATGCGTTGCTACAATGGAGATCCAAATTTCGGTCTCCACTGTGGCATGCCCCCATTTTGGTATACGAAATGCCTCTCGATTGGAACACGATTAGACCGCAAAATGGTGTTTTACTCTATTTTACAGTTCGGTTGGCGATGGCCTAAGCTATTGAGAAATGAGTTTTGACATTGATGCTATGCTATCTAGCATAAATTATAACTGAATTTTTACTATGCTAAATATTTTATGAATGAAAGAGATTGATTAATATTTATCAGAAAAGGAAAGACACTACAAGAAAATGGTTGTTTTGCGACGAACACTTTTTGTTGCAATTTTTGTGACAAATTGGTCACAAAAAGATATGTTGACTATTTTGTGACAATTCTTCGCAAACTTTTTGTGACAAAATTAAGTTCGTCGCAAAATTTTTTTGCGACAAAAATTGTGACGGAATGACAATTTGTCTCAAAATGTTTCGACCGAATGACCGCTCTTCGCAGAACGTTGCGACCAAATCAACTTTCATCGCAAAAATTGTGACCAAAATATGTTCCTCGCAAAACTTTGCAACGCAAATTTAGAGACTATTTCGTCGCAATAGTTTTCTTTTAATGTTTATAATTTAATTGTTCCCCATCGAATATTCAATTTTTTTTTTTAATTTTCACCCAATTATTGACAATTACTGTATTGCTTTTTTATTGTGTGATTTTTTTATACGAAAAATTATGCTGTGATTTTTTTGGGGGGGAAAATATTGTGTGATTTAATTTTGCATGGGAAAGTGAATATTGTGATGAATTGGTCGCAAAATTAGGCACCAATTCGTCGCAACAATTTTTTTATTTGTTTATAATTTAATTGTTCCCTTTCAAATATTCAATTTTATTTTTTTAATTTTTCACCCAATTATTGAAATTACTGTATTGCTTTTTTATTGTGTGATTTATTAGATGAAAAATTATGCTGTGATTTTTTTACAGGGAATATATTGTGTGATTTAATTTTGCATGGAAAAGTGAATATTGCGACGAATTAGTTGCAAAATTAGCGACCAATTTGTCGAACAATTTTTTTATTTGTTCATAATTTAATTGTTCTGTTTCAAATATTCAATTTTATTTGTTTATAATTTTTCACCCAATTATTGGCAATTACTGTATTTTTTGTTGTGTGATTTTTTTATATGGAAAATTATTCTGTGTTTTTTTTGCATGGAAAATATTGTGTGATTTTTTTTTTGCATGGGAAAGTGAAGATTGCTACGAATTGGTCACAAAATTAGCGACTAATTCGTTGCAATATTTTTTATTTGTTTATAATTTAATTTAATAAATAAATAATATTTAATAATTAATAAATAAATAGAGCTAAATAATTAAAAAATAAATCCAAAATAGTTTGCAACCAATGCGTCGCAACAGTGTCAGTTGACTTTCCTAAATTTTGCGACGAACTGTTGACCGAATGCAAAATGTTGCGACGAATTATTTTTTTTGCGACGAAAAATTGGACGCAACCGCAGTATTGTGTCCAAATTTCAGTTTTTGTGACAATTTTTCGTCGCAAAAACGTCATTTTCTTTTTGTGAGAAAGAGATCGATTATATATTTGTTTTCCAGCTCAGTAGAAGAAGAGTAGGAAGTCCGATTATGAACATTTGACTACAAGACTTAATTGTTACTTTATCTGATTATTATTATTATTATTCGCAAACATCTCACATACATGCGATTACCACAGTAATTTAATTGGTATACGTAGAGTTACTTGGTCAAAATGACGTAAAATGGTAGTTGCAATAGAATTTGAATGGTAAGTTTATTCATTTAATCCATAAAGTAATGGATTAAGAAGGAAAAAAATCCCCATATAATAAAAAATATTTGGTTGTTGGATGTTTGAATTCAAAAATCTTCTTTGCTTTTTACCCATATATTATTTTAATATATTACAGATGTGCATTCATAAAACTCTAGCACTTTTGACATGTTTTAGGGGTTAGAATATGATAAAGGCCAGTCAATTCATAATGCAAAACGAAATCGTGATTTTTTTTTGTGGATGAAAAAAATTTTGAGAGAGAGAGGCCCAATCGAAGCAAATTTGAGAGCTAATGTGATTTGGGTGCGAATTTAAAAATGATTTATCAAATATATAAAGGCGATAAGATTTAAATATTTGTCTTCCAAAATCCAAGTAGACACCCTTGGCCTTGAATATCAATTGTTTGAACAACTTTATTTGATATGTTAGAATAGTTATTATTACTAATTAGGAATAAATCCGAGGCATTTTTTTCCCCAAAGATGATGGACCAACCATGTGATATTCCTTTCGTGCCATTTTTTAAAACCAATTTTCAAATGCACTGTATCACGGGTTATTATTCTCTCCTCAAAAGGTCAACTTATTAGGCGTTCAACGCCACGTTTATAAACCAAAGACCCACCATTTGTCTATCCGATGTGGGCGTTCATCACAATATGAATTTAAAAAAGTGATAAAATTTATATAAATTTGTGTAATCTTTTTAAATTGTGCTTGCACTTGTTTTTAGGTGCAAAAGATTATTAATTACAGTTGCTAAATATTTATTAATTATTCAAGAGTATTTTAAGATTTTATTTGAAAGTTAACATTTTAAAAGAAAAAATTAGCTATTATTTGAAACATCAGAAAATGAAAAAACAGACTGAAAAAACGGGACGGATGGAGTAATATTTTCGAGGCATTTTCACTATCTTCATATATAGGTCAGAGGACTCTCTCTCATGCATTATGCGGTTAATTAATTCATGTTAGACCAAGAATTAGTTTTCCCAATTCAAAAAATACTACGGTTAATAATGTTTCAAGTCGCTTATTTGAGTTGACCAAAAGACTTCCGAACCAAGGATTTTTAGTCACAATTTTTGCGTGGTGATCAAGCTGCCATAAATGCTCCCATTTGAGACAGCAAAAGCCAGGTATAGTAGGTAGGATTCGCTTTGTTCTTCTTTAGTCCAAGTTTTAGTTTTTCATAAACTAAACGTTTTTTTTTACTAGTCATTTTCTTTTCATTTATTGACAATCAAATTCTCGATATTTTAGTGATAAAGAAATTTCAATACGATTCCTACAGACAATGTTAATTGCTGTAAATTATGTGCCTCGACGATTATCGCTAAGTCTCCTAGTTATGTATTAATTGCTTTGGAGTTGTCCGCTATGAATCAGAACATTTACAATTTTATCCTTTAAAAGAAGTCTAAATAATTTAGATGAAGAAAATGCTTATAAATGACTCCTTGATACTTAATCGATATTTATATATAATATGAAGTTTGATTTGATCACAGCTTTGACTCATCCACCGCCGGAACTGGAAAACCATTAGCTGGTCACTTTTGCGGTCAGAACATTTTGGGGGTATGGTGGTGTTGCTGAAACTGTTGAACTTTGATTTGGAGAAAATCATGCGTCAAGTTTTAATTTTCAACTAATGTGTTCAGATGAGTATACATATTAGGTTAGGATTGTTTTACCAAAGGTCTTGTTCCAGCAACTTTCTTGGAGTTTTCTTCGATAACTGCATGCTTCCTAATCTTAGGCCACATTGCATGGATAATTAATATATATCATGATGACTATAGATTAATAATAAAATATTAGATATTAGAGTTAGGAGTATTTTTTTTTGTTTGAGAAAGTTTAAAAAAATATATGGGAGAAACATATGTGTTTTCAAGACTATTATAATTATTAGAGTTTAGTGTGTTTTAATAAGCTGGTTTAAAATAAATTGAGTTGATAAATTATAGAAATATACTGTAGATTAGTGGATCATAAAGGTAAATTAAAATATCATGGAATACCTATTTTATCCTTACAAAATTGGGCACTCTGTGTTCAAAAGGTGAAAGTGAAGAGAGAATTTTAAATTTGAAAGGGTAATGGAAAATGAAATTCAGATGTAAAAAAAAATTGCGAATATGCAAATCCAATATCTTAAGCAAACATATATTTTGGAACAAAATGTAGTATTATTTATAGTGCAATATACCTAATTAATACGCCTAAAACAAACATTCAGTATTTTCTAGTTAATCTGGAAGTGATGAACAGATTAAATAAAGTACATATGAAACTAGTTCATTATTACAGAATCGACCCTAAAATTTAGTGTATGATACTCTAATAGTTTATTGATTAGAATATTTGACTTAATTTTATTTTGCTTTGAAACATTAAAGAAATAGATGGTTTCTAGTCAAAATTTCAATTCCAAACGTAAATGTTAACAGCATTTTGAGTAAATTTACTGCCATATATGTGAATCATAATTGTAGGTAGCTCTCAATTTTATTTTTCGAAACTTTTTAATTTAACTTAATTTTTTATCAATATATTTACAGAGTTTTGTTAACTGATCAATAATTTTAACCAGGAAAATATTCATAACTGAAAATAATCTGAGTCTATCCACTGGTTGTGGCTCAATTGGCAACACAAACCAAGTTTGTGCGAAGAGCTTGTAGGTTTAATCCCACTAAACATATTCGCAGAAAAAAATAAAGAGTCTTAACAGTGATTAAATCCCAAATAATGTTAATTTTAAATCATTAAAATGAATAAAAATATCTATTGTGGAAACAAAAATATTATGTGTCTCAATTCAAACAGATTAAGCAAATTTGGATTTAATCTCACTACCAAATAGAGAAAAAATAGATTTAATTAGAACTAGAAGCTTCATGTTTGATGCGTGATTTACAAGTTCTTACTTTTTCTCGACATATGGACTTGTTAAATAGCTTTTGTCTAAAGAACTCATAGAAACATGAAACCTTGGGTTTGACACAAAGCAAAAGTTTTGAATTATGAATATTTCTTGTTGATTAATTGATGAAGAATCAAAATTGAATAATTGGAGTCTAATTGGTATTTTTATTATGTAAATAGGAGCTTTATGTCTACTAAATTGAGTCGTTTTTTTGCCTGGACATATGTGTGATGTACATATAATAGAGTTAATTACGTGGTATGTCACAATTAAATCATCGATTCTTAAATATGCCATGGCACATATGCTGCTATACACCTGCGTATATTATTGTACACCCTCTGAAAAATTTAGATTTTTATTTGAATTTTTTTTAAGAAAACTAAATTTCTCGCAATTTTTTTTTAAAATAGTATTTTTAATATGAGTTTCAACTTTAGTAGCATTTTTTATATTTAGAAACTAGTGGTGGCATTTTTTGGAATTGACATTTTAATTTGATATAAAAGTGTGACTTTATATAATACATACATTTTATTTTTGTTGGAAATCACACCCACGACCTCTTAATATTAGAATTTACTCTAATATCAATAAGATAAAAGTTCAACGGTAGAATACATACAATATTATAAAGTATAGATCATTTCTATTCTCTCTAAGATACATAGATTTCACACATAAATGGAAATCAATTACAAGGTTATACAAAAGAAAACGGTTTCAACAAAATAACATTAGAATCATTGAAAGAACGAAGTGTTTCTAAATTGACAGAACAAAATCAGTTAATATAATTATACATTCTCCACATTAATTTCTTTTTGAAATTATTTATAATTTTATAGGAAAATTGATAAAAAATGAAAAAAGGTGGTGTGTGGGCACAATTAAAACAGTGGAAAAACAACTATTGTTATTCATATTTAATTATTTATACTGAATTTTATAAAAAACTAAAATATGAATTAGGTGATTAATTTTTCAGAATAATACGATAATATTCCTGAACAGTTCCATTAAAATAAACAAATCATTTCTTTTTTCTTTTCTAGATTAGGGTATATATACTTTTTTTTGTCAGGGAAGCTCTAGAAATATTGCCATTTCAAAAACGGCCTAATACTAATAGCAGCCAAGAAGATAACTAGACGTTCCTTAGGGATGATAGCTATTGGGACCGAATTTCTGTCCAAATCCATATTGCCTTCTTTCCCTTTTCAAATATTTACATTAGAAAGCAAAAGGAAATGTTTCATATACAACTTCAGCCACCTGGCTTCCCAAGGAAAAAACTCCAAAGAAAATTCAAAAGAATATCCAATTAATTAATATCTATCTTCTTCAATAACCCTTAAATTTAACCTGAAAATTAAGGAAATATGAATAATTGAAGTCTTTTTTCTTTTGGAGGGGAAGAGTTTAAATGACAATGATCAAATATATTGATATAATCAATTTTCAAACTAGATCAACCCCTGTGTTTGCCTGAGCCTGGCCGATCGTTGATTTGAAATGGATGCGATTTTCAACATAATTAATCCAATTATAATTATCAAGTCTATATTTTCTACACAATCATAATTTAATTGTAAATATGATGCCTAGCGAATCATATCCAAAATTAATTGTTAATTATTTATGAGGCAATCATAGGTAAACTGGAAGCAGTTGTACAAATGGTTAGGCCATTTCCTAGAAGCATAGAAGTGGCCTGTGGAACTAAACATAAAATCACTACTAATCAAACTATAATACAGACTAAACATGCAAGAACCAATTAGTGCCAGTTCGAAAAGACAAAGAAATTGATTAAAAACCTTAATCTAAGCAAACCCTTTTTACTAACGGAAATTTCCCCTCTATATCGACCAAATTTCACATCACTACACTCTAATTATAATAATAATATTCTTTAGAAATGGTCACAACCTCTCTTTGTGTCTTTTCTTGCCGCCTACATTTAGTCCATCACGTGCTTACACTCCTGTATATACTCATCTCATGCATGCACCCATCACTCACAACCTTCCTCATATCGCATTTGCACCAATTCACAAACCTTGTGTAACCAAAAACCTAGTTCTTATCCATTCAAAACCTAAAATGTCTAGACAAAGCAGTCTTTTATCGTCAAGAATTTGCATCATCGGTGCTGGTGTGAGCGGATTGGCTGCGTTAAAGCAGCTATCTCACCACAACCCGGTGGTGTTTGAAGCAACTGACTCAATTGGAGGGGTGTGGAAAACATGCTCTTACAATTCTACCAAACTCCAGACCCCTCGAGCCAATTATGAGTTCACTGATTTCCCTTGGCCTAGTAGGGATGACCCTTCTTTCCCTTCTTATGTTGAAATTTTGGATTACTTGCAATCTTATGCTCAACACTTTGACTTGTTGAAGCATGTGAGGTTCAATTCTAAGGTGGTCGAAATCCGGTTTGTTGGTGACCGGGAAACCACCGGATG
>CAODLS013986195.1:0-12190 GCA_948243855.1 Flueggea neowawraea
TGTTCGGAGATTTTTTCATGACCAAAAAAACCCTAAAAATTCGACGACATTTCATGTGTTAGATGTGCACATCTAATATAGAGTTTCTTAACAAATCCTGCCCGTAATTTTTTGTATGTACGTAGTTCTATTAAGAACTATATATATGTATTATCACATGTTCTTGTACTTGCAAGGACATCTTTGTTTATTATTATTAATCATATTACTATCATCATTATGTGAAATAATAAAGCTAGTATCTTGGAGTTTTTGTTTTTCATTATTAATCTAATTTGTAATGAGACTATATTTGAATATGAGTGAAAAATAATTACGAGGCTTACACTCTATATCCATCTCCAAGTTTTACAATTCTTGCGACGAATATTGATATGGATCAGAAAAAATTTATTTCATTCTAATTAAAGGATATTATTCTTATAGTTCATGTTAATTGCTTAATCCCACATTAAGCAAGTGCAATTGTCATGGAGGTGCCTTATTAAGGTGGAGTTAAACCTAATTTCTCATGGTATGAGAGTCCACATTAACTCAATAGTTTGGAGTAGTGTTTAGTCTTGTGAATTGTTTTTCTTCTAATACGCGTCCCACCAACACACATACATGTAAGACACAAGCAATATTAATACATACCAATATTTCCTAGCTAGATAAAAAGTTCAGCCTCGGTTAGCCTACTAACCACTAAAAGAACAATTTAATGGTTATTTATTCATAATGCTTTAGTGATTACAAAATCGAATAGCAGGCGTAAAATAAATGTACTTTTTTTTTCAAAGTAAAATAGATGTGTTTATAATAATGGAAGAAAAGGGGCATTATTCTGCCAATACTAATGCATCAGATTTCATTAGAACTTCAAAAGTTCAAAAACAATTTACAAATTTTTTGCCTAATCTATTTCTTTTTGGATTAGATGAATAATATTTTTATATATATAATTTTTTTAAGTATATTAAACATAACGTTATATTTTTTTTATAAGTAAATATGCAAGACGGCCATTCATTATATGGAGATTACCTTGCAGGAGTTGTATTCCGTCTATATTTTTGCGACCGTGACCATTAATATTATATGTTGTATTCTTCTTTGAAGCCAAACAATTAATCATAATGATGAGAATTAGGGTAAGGATTTGTTGGGATATTTTACTATTAGTTTATTGCCCACACAGTTTACCATAAAACTCAACACCATTTTTTTTCCCTAAAAAAAGAGAGGTGGGGGCGACCAGTAGGTGGCGTACTCCTGCTGAGCATTATCATGTAGGTTTAAACCGGAAGGTACCCTGGCTGCTACGGAATGTTCCTGTGAGCCATAATTGACACCCGACAATGGATTTGAGTCCGTGCACAAGTGTGATTATCGTAACACATCACTGAAAATAAGCAGGTCGACCCTGAACAACTCAACTCTATGTAACTCGAACTCATCGCTCTCACTTTTCAAACTCGTACCGTAAACTGATATCAGCGTACCCTATTCTACTTTGTCACCCCTGGGTAACTCGACACCATTTGGGTTCAAGAAATTTGTTAGAAATGGACGTGCAATTAATCATAATGGTCCCTTGTAGTTCTAGATCAAGACAAACAGAGCCACCAACCGATGACCCCTCGCCACGTATAGACGAATGACACAATCACGCTCTGTTTCGACAAAAAGGCTATACTATGGTGCACAAGGGCCCAGGATACCAACTCTTGTTAGATGAATCACGAGCTGAGGAGGATGCGGGGCCCACAAATAACAGGGCGCCACATCCACATGAGAGTGACGTAAGCGGTCGTGTATGGGACCCGCGGTGGCGACGTCGCAGGCAGAAAGTGACCTGGCGAACGGGCGGTCGTCAACCCTTCTTCCAGTGTCTCCTTAATTTATTAACATTTTATTCTTTCGTAGTTTTTCCTTAATATTGAATGAATTAAATTGTTACTCCGTAAGAAAAAATTGAATTGTAACTCTGAAACGTTTGATACGTCATAATTAAAGATTTATTACCATGAGCAAAACTTGAAGGGCTTTTTAGCTTTTTCAATTCCTCCACAATTAATTGCCTCCATTTTGTTATTTTTTCCCTATTCATATGCTTTTCCAGATATTCAAGCTTGGGCAATGAACGAGCTTTTTCATTTGTTGTTTTCTTTAAAAAAAAAATCAATGAAGCAAAAGAGTTATTCTTTCCCCTATTTGTTAGCGTTCAAGATTTGAGAATGAACAATAATGCATGCAGTTCTCACGTCCTTTCTATAGTCTCTGCTAACCATGGAGGTTATGAAATTTTATGTGTTGAAGAGACTGTGATTCACAAATTTGTTTTTGTAAGTGCAGTTGGAAAAAATTATTGTAACTTTGGTAACCATGCCAAATCTACTGTGTGGATGCATTGAAGTCGACAACAGATGGAAAAGGGCAGCTCTCTACTCCCTCTCTCCTCTGGAAACGTGTACTATAGTCATTTTTTTACCACAAATATCAAAATATAGACTAAAATACAAAGTGTATTTAAATATTCAAACTGTATTCTTTCCCTCATCTCTTTTTTATTATTATTTAATAATTTATAACGATATTTAATTATTTTATTTATTCTTTCAACTAAAAATATATTTTGATTTTTTTTAGTAACATATAAATATTGAACATAAATTTTAATTTGGGATAATTAATTTATCTTTTTGTATTAATTGTTCTATATTTCAATTACAAGTTCAAATTTATTATAGTAGAATATTTTTATTGGTGTTAAATTATATTGTTATGAATGTATTTATATTTTAAATTTGCAGAGCATGTGATCTGTATAATTTTTTTTGAAAAAAATTTCATATTTAGTTATATTTTAACTATTATTTATAAACAAATTAAATTATTAATTTAATTTTAATTTAATAAATACATTAATTGATTAAAATTAAAAATATACCATAAACTAAAACTATCACTACATAAATTAATATTTCTATTAATATAATAAAAGAGAAAAAAGAAATGGGAAAAAAAATTGCAGTAACCATTGTAGAGACCCAAATTTGGGTCTCTACAAAGGATTGCTGCAATTTGCGTTTTAGTTTTACTACTTTAATTCACGTATATTCAATTTAGCTTTATATATTAGCTTTGGATTTACTTTATAGCATAATATATTAATTTCTTACATATATTATATAGTTTCTTTTTATATTAATATAATTTATTTATACATTATTATATATCTATTTATGACTACTTAAAATTGATAAAAAAATATTCATTTAAACTATATATATAAATTATATTAAATTATTAGTAAAGCACCCACGCAAAGCGTGGCCACTATGCTGGTTTAGTTTATTTTAATTGGTCAGTGAATCTTGTAGCTTCTGTTCTTGCACAAGTTTTAGGCTCATTTGACACAATAACATTTTACGTATTTAACATTCAGCATTTAGTAAGTTTTATAATTTGGAATAATAAAACTTAAAAATAATTTAAGCATTTTTGTTTTATATATATTTGAATGAAATTTCAATTTTAACCTCTTTAAAGTTTAAAAGTGATTTTATTTATTAATAATGCAAGGGCAAAAATAGAATTGACAATATTAAATAATATTAAATGGTGTAGTTTGAAAAAGATACTACTTCAACATGCTACTTATTCTCAAATAAAAATCTTTTATATTTTTTTAATGAAAAAAGTGATACCTCATTAAGAATTATTGATTATGCTCATAATTTAAATGTTAAATACTATCAACATGCTAAATACAAATATTGCCAAACAAACTGCTTAAATTCATTTAAACTATATATATAAATTATATTAAATTATTAATAAAGTACCCACCCATAGCGTGGACACTAAGTCAGTAATTTGGGTGGTAATAATACTATGCATCCAAAATAATTTTCCTCAATTTTGGAAAGTTTGGGCATTAATCATTCAAACATTGGAAGAAAGAAAAAAAATATATATATATATGAAAAAATGTACAATAATTTTAAAAAATTACAGGTTATTTTCCTTTTCAATAAGTGCTTCTTGAAAAATTCAAATTCTTCAAATTATTATTTTTTGACAAATAAATTCTATCGAGAGTTTGGTGATTTGTATGGAATTTGCAAAGGAGAATCGTCCACGAAATGTCTTTCCTCAAAGTGAGAATCGCATTTTTATAACAAATTAAAATTACCAAATCCTACATCCTTGATCTGGCAAAGAATTGAGCTCGGGCCGTATAACTAAAGCTCAAACTCTCGGATGGCCCAACCATTTTAACACACAAACAAACTATATAGGGATAAGAGGAAATTAAGGCTCGTGACCTTTTAAAATATAAAAAGGGGAAATTATAATTAATTATATACCTCCGGAGAGGTGGTCTAGTGGAAAGAAGCACTGTTTCAGTGTCTCTCACTTGGGTTCGAGACACACCCGTCTCTCCGGTTGACTTTGGATATCTCCGCGCCAATAGGCTAACACCAACTCCTAGCGGGTGTCGTGGTGAGTCTCTTTTAATCACCACCGAGCAAAGCAACATTCCACGGCAAAGAGCATTTGTCTATATGGTTACACCCAGCAGGGGTACGCCACTATCGGTAACCTCCGGCTCTCCTTTTTATGCTGACAAAAAAAAAGGAAATTATATAGGAAAAAGTAGACATTTATACTAAAATAAAATATCACTTTTTAATTTTGTCATAACAGGAAACTTGTTTTTAAAAATAGAAACAAGGAAGAGACCAATCTCCAAAATGCAATTTTTGGAAAAGCACGGGAGAAATTGCTGAATTTTCGCAAAAAATTGATTTTTTTTGCGAGAAATTAATTTTTTTGAGAGAAATTGTTTTTTAATTAAAAAATATTTTTAGTCCAAATTTTATTTTTTTGGTTCACAATGGCTCATAATAGTTCACATATAGAGTACACAGTTCATTTTTTTCAAAAAAGTGTAAATGATTTTCTATTTAATTATTTTGTTAAAAAAATTCAATTTTATCAATTTTTTTTGGTTCACAATGGTTCACATGTGTGGTAATTTTTTTTTGGTTTACACAATACATATTTTACAAGGTTCACAATGGTTTACATAATTTTTATTTTTTAAAAAGTGTAAATGAAATCTTTTAAATATTTTTTAAGAAATTTTAAACGAATTTTATCCTCAAAAAATATATTTTTTCAGGGTCGGTTTTAACATTCACAAAATGGTGTATATTATATTGCACATTATTGTGAACCATTGTGAACTATTTTAAATAGTTTACAACGGTTCACAAATAGAGCACACAGTTCATATTTTTGAATTCTGATATTTTTTTGACGTTCACAATGGTTTATAAAATATTTGACATTCTAAATTTTGAAGCTCACAATAGAGTACAAGTTTTTCGCAATAGTTCACACGATCCAAAAATTTTAAAAAATTCTAAATGTTTTTTAAAATATTTAACAAATTTTTCTTTGAAAATATTTTTTAACCGGTTTTGAGGTTCACAATGGTTCATAACGGTGTACATACATTATTGTGAACCTCAAAAAATAATAACAGTTTACAAAATGTAAAAGTATTACTGAATATATTTAAAATATGTAAAAATTAGTAAAATTAAATTAAAAAAACTTTTTAAATTTTTTTACAGTAACATTTTCTAAAAATAAACAAAAAGACTGAAAATTGTATAATAGGGGCATAATTGTAAATAACTAAAACCTAAAAACACAACCCTAGTAGTCGGCTCATCCTGACCACCCACAACCGTCGTCGTCGTAACCTGCAGTCCAGCAGAAGCCGCCGCCATTGTCTGTCATCTGTCGAGATCGAGGTGTCATCGTCCATCGAGATCGAGTCTTCATCGAGGCGAGATCGAGGCTTCATTTGTCGAGATTGCGCGAGACAAGGCCGAGACGACGGGTCAAGTCGTCGCCGCCATTCAAGGACTCGTCGTCGAGTGGGGCAGAGAAGCAAATCGAGAGAGCAGGTGGTGGCTTCGCGACGAGACAGAGATCGAGAGAGGAGAGGCGGAGAGAAAATCTAGAGAGGAGAGGCAGCCGGAGAGAGAGAAGAGAACGCGAGACTAGAGAGAGAAGGAGAAGCGACAGAAGAGGGTATGGGAAGTGAAGGAAGATGGTGGTAGCGGTGGGATGGCTAGGGTTTGGGGTGGGTGGGTTGGGAGAGAGACTGAGAGGGACAGTGTTAGGGTTTATGAGGAGAGAGAGAGAGGGGGGAAGAGGAGAGAGAAAAAAATAAAAAAAAAAATGAGAAATTAAAAATTAATATGGTATTTTTAAAACTTAGTTTTAAACAAGTGATAATTTTAAAAATCAAACATAAAAAATAGCATTTTTGTATAACACAAACATAGTGTGTCATTTTTTAAAAGAGAGGCAAAAAATGGCATACAACGTAATTAGCACAATTATATACCTCTCAGGGGAGTCTCGTGGCCCGGGCTCGAAGCTCAGATGGAGTGATGTAATCCTGGGTAACCCCGGACCCGTGTCACAGATTAAAGTTGGGCTGATTAGACTTCGAGCTGCTAGCCCTCGATGAGGTGTTGCGGTGACGACGCTCGTGACTCAGGCCCAAGTCCGACTCATAGTGCAGCTATGAATCTTCGAATATGCCGCAGCGGGGAGTAATGTCGGCATGGTAACGCCCAGTAAGGGTATGCTACTAATGGCCACCCCCGACTCCCCTTTTTTTGTGGTTAAAAAAGAGGGAAATTATATTGGCATCTCTGGGATTTATATATTCTCTCATCACGTTCTTAAATTTTGAAAAGGTTCCTATCATGTCATTGACTCTTAACACCGTCCATTTTCCTTAATGGAAAATGCTAAAGTACCAATATACCTTCATATTCTTTTTTTAAAAAAAAATTCTCTCATTTCTCTCTCTGTCTTTCTCTCCCACTACACTTTTTCTCTACTTATTTCTTTCTCTCTCTCCTCTCTCTTAGTATCTGTCTCCCTCTCTCTCAATCTTTATCTGTAAACACCAACCAATAGATTCAAACACCAGCCAAACCCATAAAAAAAAATTCCCTCACAAATGCTCCAGATGCAGGTCTTACCAAACCCACAAAAAAAATTCCCTCTCTCTCAATGACCACCCCTCTTTTTTAGCCACCATCATACTCTCCATCACTGTCACTCTCTCCCCATCACAGTTGATCTGAATTTCTCTCTCTATCTCTTTCACTCATCGTTGCTCCCCCTCTCTCTTGGCCACTACCACACTCCTCATCACCGTTGATATGGAGACGAAGTGAAAGCCTGAGACCTGAAAACATAGACGAAGACAGAGATTGTTGAAGGAGGATATGGGAGAGGAAGCGTTTGAAAAGGTTGTTGATGGCGTGGATGATTCGGTATTGACGAGGCAGAGGAAACAAAGAAAAGGCACATTGACCCAACATTGATAGAGATAGAGAACATTGACGAGCCAGGGGAAACAAAGCAGAGTAATGTCAATGTGGCAGAGGATGAAAAAATATTTGTGGTCGATGAAGCAAATGCTAGTGAGTTGAGTTGCTTTGATATGTTATTTGTAGGTTAATGAAGATTGAATTGTTGGTTTGGGTTTTGTTTTTACAATTTTGTTTTAGTAAATAAAAATCATATTTGAGTTTGTGAATTTTTTTTGTGGATTTTGGTTCAAGATTTGCTAATTTTGATTTTTTTTTTCTGGTTAAATTCTGGAAACATAGGCTTTGGTTTTTAACGTTGTTTACAGGTTGTTATTTTTTGGTAATTTTGATAGCTTGGTTGTTGCATATTGATGGGTTGTTGATTCTTGGGTTTTATCAGATTCTGGGTTTGATTGATTATAGAAACTAGGTTATGGATTTAGTGAGTTCTAGGGTTTGTTTGAAAAAAGAAAGAAGATGGAGGTGGAGATGGAGCAGATTGTGAAATGTTGAAAGAAGATTGATTTTTTTCTCTTAAAAAATTAATAATAAATTTAATAAAAGGTCAAAAAAATCTTTATAGCCACGTTATCATTGTTCTGCATGCCACGACACCAAACCTGACATGTCCTATTAATTTTGACAGACGACGTTTAAGAGCATGAGCGCAGTATGAGCCTTTTGAAAACTTAGGGACACAATATGAGCATCTTCAAAACCTATGAATTCAATGAGAGAATATGGTAAACCTCAAGGACACCAATGTAATTCTCCCAATACGAAATTTGTTGTGTATGCCCAAAACTTATGCATTTTTCATTTACATGTCCTTTCCATTTTGTATACGCCCCCACTTCTTTTTTTATACTCCAGACTTTCTTTTACATGGTTGGACCTACTGTTTTGACGGCTCAACCTTATGTATTAGAAACCAAAAAACAACCATTGAAAAACTAAAAAAACAACCGAAAACACATATAAGAAAAAAAAGAAAGAGAGTTCATCCACAAAAAAGAAATATTGACACTAAAAAATAAAAACAACAGAAAACCAAAAAAAATGAAAAAGAGAAACGAACATTAGTTTCTAGTTTAAAAAAGCTAAAAATAAACCAAAGAAAACACAAGCACATATTTTTGTAATTTTCACTTTTAAGAGATGCCTTTACAAAAACGAAAAATCTTGGCTTTTTTTTGTAATTTTGATTTTCAAAATGCATTTTTATGTAATTAACCCTAGAGAAAACACTCAAGTATACAAATAAAAAATACCAGAAATTTAATATTACCAACCACATCAAATCTAGTTTGACAATACTAGCACACCCCAAACATTATAAATATAACTAGAAAGACATCAAAACATATTGGTTTCATATTTTGTTTCCAAATCAAATTCAAATTTTGAGTTCTCTCCAATATTCTCCTAATCAAAACAAATTTTGTTTCAGATTTGGTTTTGGCCAGCATTTGCCAAGGCAAATTATCCTTTTGGATTTCTCTTCGGAAACCCAGAGATGCATCTGCAACTGCCGTTTATAGTAGAGGAATTTCCATAGAGAAGGAAAACAACCCAGATCCATATCAAAATAAAAAAAAAAACTAGATCCAAAGAAATCAAAATTGCAATTGTTTAAGAATCCATAATAGGTAAATCATTCTTCAAATCTACAACTAATATACGATCGATTGACTGAAAAAAAAACTACGAATCTAACTACATCCTATCAAAATAGGGATCAAACTCAACAACACGAGAGTAACCAAAATCTTCTGTTGAAACAGAGGACAAACCTTCCAAAAAAATATGTTTGGCTTTGTGTACAGAATGCTCACAGATAGTGCACAAAACAACATACACACAACACATCCACTGCTTGGCATTTAAGTAGTGCACATATGGTGCATAAACGGTGCATGGACAATGCGCACTAGGTCTGGGCATTTTAGCCCGGCCTGTGGGCTGGCCTAAACTTGGCCCTGTTAATATCAGGTCCTGGGTTGGGGTTTTAAACCCGTAGGACCGGGCTAAACCAAAAAAATGGTCCGGAGTAATTTCCAGGCGGAGCTTAGGTTTGCTAAAAACTGACCCATTCCAGATATAATATATATATATATATCAGTCTGGCCCGCCCCGTCTTTTTTTAATGGGCGGGCTTAGGTTAAGCATTCAGCCCGGTCGATTGGGCTGAAAATTAAGGGTAGCCCGACCCGATGCCCACCCCTGGGGCGAACCAGCACACACAAAGAGCAGACCACCATTTTGGCTTGTAGCGTAAATAGAAATCACAAACAGATATACAAATAGTGTGTTGACGGTATAGACCATAACACATCCCTTGTTTGGCTATCAAGTAGTGCACGGACAGTGTACAAACAATGCAATGACAGTGCATAATTCTCTTCTTCTTTTCAAAAACATACTTAGATTTGTGATCATTTGAAGCATCAATTCCAATAGCTTTCTTCTTCACCATCTTCACTAAATCAAAGGACAATGAAGAATAAAGAACAGAAAATCAATAAACAAAATGATATAACAAACACAAAACCACTACAAATCAGTAAGAACCAACATGCAAAACCTAAACATTAATTTTTTTAATGAAGGAACCACAACTGAATCAAACATGAACGAAAATGTAAAGAACAAAGAAAAAAAAATGGAAGAAAATGGAAGAAAAACACCAGAGGTTATAGGATTAAAGTAGTGAGACATGGATTTGAACATTTACAAGCGAATTCAAATGAGAGAGACAAAAAGAAAAAATCGACCCAAAAAAGAATGAGAGGGAAATGAAAAAGAACTCTTTTATATGGATGGTAAAGTTAGCAATATCTCTAAAATTATGGTATTAGTGCAAATAGTATAAGAGGATGTTAAAGTTGCATAAAAAAATATCGATAATGGTAGGCTATGTAAGTTCTTCAATATATATATAAACTACTTATTCGAAATGAGAGTGGGGATTGGTTGAAGGGTTTTTGTATGAACGTGGGAAATTGCAATCCCCTCAATGCTTAATTATGGGATATTTATAAGGGGTTAGAGATATCATGGCACTGGGGTTTTAGGAAGATTTGTGTAGAAAGTGACAACCTCATTGCTGTGAACATGATAAATCGAAAGGAAACTGTTATTAATCAACAATGGGCTTTGGTTGATGCTACAAAGAAGCTCCTAAGGTGTGACTGGGAGGTGACAGTGAATCATATTTACAAGGAATCTAATAGGGCGACAGATTGGCTTGCTAAGCATGGTCATCTTAGTCCTCAAGGACTCCACATTTTACTTTAACCCCCAGCAGGTCTGCGTCACATCCTGGCCAAGGATAACATAGGTTTGTAGCATGGTTAGGTTGCTCTTTGTTTGTTATGTTATTCTATATTGCATGTAACCATAGTTTTTCTCCGCCATAAGTGAGAGCTATTAATAAAATTCCAGAGGTGTCGTCCTCGTTTTAAAAAAATATTTTATTCACTTATTATATTTACAATTTTGCAATAGCATACAAAATGTGTGATTTACTTCACTTTAAAATATAAGAAGTTGAACAGGATTCGAACTCTTAATTAACCATGAGTTTTACAACTTATACATCTAACTATTTTCCCTTTCGTCTCAATTAACAAACTTGACAGTCTCATATTATGCAACAATGATTTATGTAATTAAAACTTAAATTTATGTTATATTATATAGCAACCAAATATATTTAATCATAAAGTAATTATTCCAAATAAATATGACATGCATCATTAGATCGTAAATTTTTTTATCGCACAAATTTTCTTGGATAAAACTCCAGCAAATTTTTCTTTTTAAAATTTTTAACTGAATAAAGAAAAGTTCATCATACTTCATTCTATAGTCAGTTGAGTTCAATTTTGATGATGATGAATGCACAACATCCATGAAAGAGTTACAGAAATGTAGAATCTCTGATATGCATCAACAACGCATGTTGATCATGTGTAAAATGGCATTAAGGCGCGCTAAGGTGGAACCAAGGGATGTTGAAGAAAACAAAATGGATGACAATCAGATGCAGTGGCATAACACACGTTGAAGACTATCAATGCACGTTGTCAAGGTTCATGTTGATGAGGAAGATGTTGGTCCATAATCAAGGCACACTGATAAGCAAAGGAGGAATCTTTGAAGAGCTGATCAACGCGCCTTAGTAATGAACTACGCATGTAGGCGAGGTTCAGATGAAGACAAATCCAAGACGCTCCTTAGGATTTGAATTTGAATGTTCCTCGTACAAGATGACGTTAGAATTAAAGGTGCAATCTTGAGATGAAGTCGACAATGCACGTAGCAGAAAGTATAAGGCGCGTTGAAGAATCACTAGGTGAATGTACATTTTTTGGAACAAAGATCAATGCCCATAGAACAAGATACAATGCACGTTGATAAGATGATCAACGCACGTTAAGGGGGACTAAGGCACGTAGATGCCAAATATCACAAGGCAGTGAATATTGGAGTTCTTGCAACGCATATAGACTTGCTATCAAGACACGCTGAACTCAGTTGGACTAAAGTACAATGCACGTAGATGATGTACAATGCACGTTGTTGAAGCTGACGTCAATTAAAACAAAATTCTTCTCTCTCTCACAACGGCTACTTCGAGGCTTCCAACGACTGTATTTCTAAGAGTGACTATAAATAGACGTCCTAGAGCCTAAAGAAGATAAGAGAGTCATTTTCTATACTTTGCTATTATTGTTTCTCTCTTCTCTACCTTTCTAACCCATTTGAGCTATTTATTTGCTATCATA